>JBCAUG010016890.1:0-10868 GCA_038406175.1 Haplosyllis leylae
GAATAAGAATTGAGACCACGCCCAGCCTCTGAGGAGAAAGGGTGGAAGTGCTAGACCAGGGAGAGAAGTACATGTGTGTTAGCGAATACAGTGTTATGGAAATCGGTTAAATCGACTTACTTGTTTGTCTGAAAGAGAAATACATGTTGTTGTTTAGCAAATACGGCTCCTGCAATTTAATGTCATGATTAGAAAATGTCCTGGAATAAAATATGAAAGTCAACACAATGTTCTAGGATATAAACTAAGTTTCTAGAGTATTTCTAAAAAATAGAACAAGTAACGTATATACATATGTACAGTCTCGAATCGGTTTTACCTGACCCTGTAATTTTACCTTTACATATCCCCTTCATCATCAGCTCTCTTGAGCTCCTTCTTGGAGGGGCAGTACTCAGGGTCCTCCTGTCCGTTGTCGTTGTAGTCCTGTGACGGGTGGTACATGGAATCATCGTCCTCGTCATCATCATCGTCGACCACCTGATGCCTCTTCTTCTTCTTCTTTTTCTCTAGTTCTACCAGCTGCTGCTGTTTACATCTCTCATGGTCAGCATGCTCTTGCACCCGCTCATCATCCATGATCTGTTGTCTGGACCTGATTTCCGTGATGTTGTGATGTTTCTCCAGGTGCTCCTGTAATTGCTCACTTGAGACAAATGTATTATGACAGATATGACAAAGTTGAACATGCTTATCTTTTGCGTGGTCACACCTGTCTTGGTTGGTGAGGAAGTCTTCACCACATGTAGCGCATGCATGATGTTTCATATCATGTGTTGTGTTGCAATGGTTGATCAGTCTCTCCCAAGATGAGAAAACCCATGTGCATTCATCACATAAGTAGCTGTTCTTCTTGTGGTCCTTTGAATGGTGAATTAACATGCTCATTGATTTAAATGAATGTGAACACCTGTTGCATGGGAAATCAAATTTATATGTGTCTGTGGGCATGTCCCTACCATGTACAAGTTCTAAGTGTTTAAACAACTTTCCCCTTTCTGAAATACCTCTACACATGGTCTCAATGAACACATAAAAGGATACTACAACCAGTGTTTGCTCCTCTTGTGCTTGTGAAGCTCATCTGTGTTGTAGTAGCGTGCCATACAACCACTGGCATCACAGGGGTACCTCGGATACTCATGTACATCCCTCCTGTGGTTGTCCCTGTCAATCTCTAGAATGAAATACTTATCATAGTCAGGGCATTTTAATTTACGGTGTCACCTGTTTGTGTGTGTAAGTTTACGTCAGCACAACTTTTGAATGTACGGCTGCAGTGCTTGCACTTGTGTGGGTGATCACCGTAATCAGTTGCCTGGGTCACGGGCTCTATAGTGGCCTGCTCCCATTGTTCTGACTGCTCTTGCTGTTCTGACTGCTCTTGCTGTTCTGGCTGCTCTTGTTGCTCAGACTGCTCCTGCTGTTTGGGCACTGGTTCTGGAGTGGGTTCCAGTGTTGGTTCTTTGTCATGATGTAATCTACAGTGTGTCTTAAACGTCTTCTTATTTTCTGAATAGCCTTTACAAATATTACACCACACATGTTTCTGAGCCCTATGCCTATTGTAGTCCCATGGACTCATGAAATTCTGTTTACAGTAAGAACATTCCTTTAAGTGGTCTGAGTGGTACCTGACTATGTGTGCTAACCTAGTTGGCATGTCCCTTAAGGTACCTGTCACATGCCTCACACAAAATATGAAATACCTCTGTTTGCTTCTTGTGACCTTTTACCTCCTTATCCTTCTTTGGTGTTTCAGCCTTGGAAGGTGGGATGCCTTTCTTTGGTGTCACCGCTTCAGGTACCTCTGGTGCTGCCGATCTGGGCAACTGGTTGCCTAGGTCACCGCTTACCGTTCTTGACTGTCATCACCTCCACCGTCACCAGCAGTCCTGGGTGCTTCTGCCAATCAATCGCTCAGGTCGCCAGGAGTACCTGCAACTGCATCTGAAGGATTATCATTTCTCATATGTTTCTCTAACTTGAATAGTGTCTTGCACACTTTGTCACAGATAAAACATTTTGCTTTGTCTTTCCTATGCATGTCCATGTGTTCGATGTAAAGCGTGTACCTCTCTAAGATTTCTGAACAACACGGACATTCAAAACGATCTGCCTGATGTGGGTGTTTCTTTTTAAGGCTACCTACCAGCTCCTCTTCTGAAGAGAACACATTACCACCGTACTGACAAACCAGTTAGTCAGTTTCTGCTCCTGTAGACCTCCTGCCGCTTTTGCTTACTGGAGCCTCGGCCTCTTCCTGTGCTGCTGCTCTCTTGGCATACTCCCTGCCACCTTTCTGCTTAATGCCTGAAATGACTCTCTTCAACATAGTGTAGCTGAGGTCGAAATCTTTTGCAGCTTGATTTATGGCATAAGTGTTTTTTGCTTTTAATATGTTATTACGTAGAACGTAGTGGGCCAGTGCCCCTAAACATTTAGTAGGCTGAGGGTCGCAATCTAACTTAGATGGCCTTGGCATATGACTATGTATCCTATTTGTATCTACATCTAACCCTTCCTCAGGTTCCCTGTTCACTATGGTAATGTGTGTTGTCGGAAAAAGGACAACCATGCATAAATTCATTAAAATCTTCAGGACTGAGCTTACCCCTAAGAAGAGAGATTTTCTTGTAGACCTCACCCAGGATGCCGGAAGCTTCACTGGCCTGGTCATACAGTGTCTGTGCCAATGCTGCAGTCTGCATGTCCCATGAATACTTGATCATGGGTGCTGGTCTATGTGGATTGGTATGCATGATTGACACATGCTGCTGGAAGTACCTGGCATCTTTCCACTTGATGGCAGCAAGGACCTCACCTTCGTTGGCCTCCGTCAGATCATCCACAAACTGCAAAGAAATAGTTTTTAGTTCGGACATAAAATCCTTATATGCTTGTGGCCCATCCACATGTACCATGCGGACTAACATTTGTACTGCAACGGTGCTTGGTATTCACAACCAACCTCTTTGAACTTTGAGGAATGCGACAGTACACTGAATGGCTGTACCTAACTAGATCTAATTTACCAAATTTGCTTGCTTAACCTGGACCTGCCTGGCTATGCAAAAACCAGCTCAGATCAATGTATCTGATGATAGCAGTAATTCAGGTGACAATGCTGTCCAAAGTGACTGAATGATAGCGCTGACAAACATTAAAATTTGATTGAAACTTTGAACACTTTTTGAAGCTCTAGATCGATATGTGTGATATCGCTCAGAGAGAAAGCAGTTATTGGACGAGATTTGAATTTGGGCCAGTTCATATAGGTCGCTCTTACCTGCTTATGTCACAGTAAACAATAACAAAATATACCTGCACTAATATCCTGTGACATTTTGCTTGAATGTGGCCAAATATCAGTTTGTTTACCATGCTCAGGTTGGTAACTGTTTACATTGGTGTTGTCTCTCCTTAATCTTGCCTTGGGTTGTGGCAATCAAGGCGACTGATCGCTGTGATTGCCGAGTTTTCTGAAATTGGACCTTTAGATAAAATAGATAAAATAAGTATAATTCTAAGGCTTTAATAGCAGCTGAGCTTAACACTGCAATTGTTGTTGTGGCTACTAATTTAAGCAAATTTAGGTCCAATTGAGTACTTGTCTCTGTGTTTTCTGATACTTTTACCTCTTCTTCATTCTCTTCATCGACCTCATGGATAGTTTCCAGTTTCTTTTTCAGCCTTTCACTGCGTCTCAGTGTGGGTTCTCTCTGCAGTTTTGGTTCTGGATCTTTAGTTTCTGGAGCTTTTGGTTCCTCTGGGCATTCCCATCCCAGATCTGGAATTTATTTGATTGGCATGCAATGTTTTTCATCCCTTATGCCTTCTGCTCTAATTTCTTTGTACAGTTCAGCTATTTTAACATCAGAGTCTATGGCTTTTATGTCTGTCCTGTGTACCTTCTTTTCCTGGTCATGATTGTCTTTTACAATTATCTGGGTTTTTCCCAAAATGTCCACTATTGTGTGATCTTCATAATGAGCCTCAAATACCTTGCGGTTGTGGTCCCTGACTAACACGTTCATTCCAGGTTCTAGGAACTCGGGTTCTGGATCCTCTTCTTTGTTTCATTTGTTACCATCCCTTGCTGCTCTGGATTTGGCTAGGTTTTAAGCTATTACATGGTACAGCTTCCTCATAAGTTCAATTTTCATTTTACCTTCATCATCACTCAGGTACTTGGGTGATTCAGAGTCAAGCAGCATGTGCTTCACTGCTGGCTGTCTGCCAAACATGAGGAAAAAGGTGATTCCCTTGATGATTCAGTGGGAAAAAAGTTGTATGCTGGTGCTGCCTGTGACAGCATGTCATCCCATTCTAATCCTCTGTGCAGCTGTTTACTGATGGTCGCTTTCAAGAATTTAAGAAATCCTTCTATTCTGCCGTTACACTGTGGAGAATAGATTGGAGATGTACAATGGGACATTCTAGTGTCCTTAAATACCTGGTCCCATAGTTTATTCTTTATCTCCTTGCCATTGTCTGTGAGGATTTTCTTCGAAGGTCCAAATACACAGTAGATGTTGTCTGATACTAAGCTGATACTACCTCGTATGCTGTTTTAGTCTTTAAAGGAATACAGAATGTGAAACCTGTTAACATACACATGGCAGTAAGTGCATACCTGTTTCCTTTGCTGGAGGGTGGATGGAATTCGCCTGTAAGGTCCATGGAAATGAATTCCATTGGTTGGGGTGGTACCTTGAAATGTTCTTTCTTAAGCTGTTGTACCTTCACATTGTGTTTTGCACAAGTGAAACATCGTGAGCAATGTCTTTGTACTGCAGCTTTCATACCCTTCCAGTGATATGTGTATTTGAGTGTGTTGTATGTCCTCCTAAATCCTTTGTGTCCCTGTTCATTGTGGGCTAACATGAGCACGTAATCCTTTAGAATGCCAGGTAAGACTATAGGTTCATAGGATATACCATTTATGGTCACTCTCTTTTTTCAGGATATCTCTGTCCATAAAGAAGAAATTCCTATCCAGTCTTCCTGCTTTCCATTCCTTTCTTAGTTGACCTATGTGTGGATCCTGTTCTTGGAGTTCCATTTTTCTGTGGTCGGTGATGGGTACCTTGACTGGTAACTCCCTAGGTGTTGGTTCCTCATGCAGGAGCTGTATCTCTGCAGTTCCACAGTCCTCCTCAATGATAATTTCTTCGATCACCTCTACTTTTGCTGGTGGGAGTTCCTCAAAGGGGGTGTATCCGAATTCATAACCAGGTTCCTCAGCTGGTTGCTGTACTTCATTGTTCATCTCTATGAGCCTCAAAAGGGTATCTGCAAGCACGTTCTTGGTACCCTCTATAAAGCAGAATTTTATGTTATGAGACTCCAGTTCAACTGCCCAATTGTTTACCTTGGCATTCATAGTGTTCTTTTCCAGGAATTTCTGTAGTGGCCTGTGATCACTCCTGAGTGTGATGTTTGCTGAATCCAGGTAAAAACTGAGCTTTTTCACTGCCATGTAGATAGCATACGCCTCCTTGGTCAGAGCAGCCCAGTTGAGCTGACTTCCTCTAAATAGTCCACTGGTGTACAGGGTGGTCAGTGTCACCTTCCTTCTGTGTTAGGACTCCTGCGAACACGTATTTGGATGCGTCCATATATAAAGTGTACTCCGCATTCAGATCTGGATACTTGAGGATTGGTGCTTCCTGTAAATAGTCTTTCAACATATTGAAACACTTGTCACATTCTTGTGTCCAATTAAATGATTCATTCTTCTTGGTCAATTTAGTTAATGGCCTTGAGATATCCGCGAAGTGGGGCACAAACTTCCTATATTAACCCACCAGTCCCAGGAATTGTTTTACCTGTTTAGCTGTGGTGGGGGTTGGCATTTTCTTGATGCTTTCTAGCTTCTCTGGAAGTGGCTGAATCCCTTCATCTGAGATGAGGTGTCCCAGATACTGAATGTGCTTCTTAAAGAAGCTGCACTTTTGTAGTTTTAATTTAAGGCCTGCTGCTCTGAGTCTTTCGAATATGTTCTCCAGATGCTGCAGATGTTCCTCTTCTGTTTTGCTAAAAATTATTATGTCATCCAAGTACCCCATGGCAAAGGTACAATCAGTTAGTACTTCATTTATCAGTCTTTGAAAGTAGGCTGGCACCTGGGCCAGTCTGAATGGAACTCTATTGAACTGGTACTTGCCCATACCAGAAATCACAAAGGCTGTTTTTGGTTTTGCACTGTCTGAGAGTCCAATGTGATAGTATCCAGATCTCAGATCCAAAGTTGAAAAATACTTGTTACCTTGTAGTTTTGCATAGAGTTCATCAATCTTTGGTAGAGGAACTAATGAGATACAGTCTTTTCCTCCTGACATGTTGTGAACTTCAGGTAGCTGCTTGTTAAGTCTTCTGAAATCGACACACATTCTTCTTTGTGGAGGTTCTCCGGGGGCAGATTTCTTTGGTACTATCACTACAGGTGAAGCCCATGGTGAAATGCTTTTTGTTATAATACCTGCATGTTCCAGTGAAAAGGAACAAAGTCCTATTTTTTTAACAAATCTATTCTCAAATTTACAAAATATCAGGTAATGAAAGTTTCACAAGCTGGCTTGCCCAAGGGCCTTGGATTGCAGTGGAAGGCCTTGAATGGCCATAGACAGCCTTGGAAAGCTGCAGAAGGCCTCATGCCTTTGAAGACCTTGTGCCCCTTGGGTCCTTGCACCCATGTTCCATTGCGCCCTTGCACCTTGCATCCTTGTGTCCTTGCACCCCTTGCACCCTTGTGTGTTTGCACCTCTTGTTCCCTTGCACCCCTTGCACCCTTGTACCTTTGTAGATGTAGTTGTATTATGTCCTCATCCTTCATGGGCTCTGTTGTGGGTGCCTCAGATTCACTGGCTGCAAAATCATCAACCTCTACATCTCCCAACCATCTCTGGACTCTGTTCCAAACATCTGGAGCTGGGACAGCTAGTACCTACTTGGGTTCAGTAGCAGGATACACTGCATGGTGTTTGAAGCCTGCTTTGCAAAAGCATTTCTGGATAATTGTAGAAGAGGTTTCCCTCCAAGCTGAAGCAATCATGTTTGTTGCTTGAACAATGTCTAACAACTATAGCAGGGTGTTTGCATCTTTGTTGTTCTCCACACACACAAGGTATCTCTCTGCCAATTTCTTCTTGTACCCCATCTTCACAGAAAGAATGATATTTTAGTCTAGTGGCTGCATAATGGATGTAGTATTTGGGCAACATGAGGAACTTAATGTGGTAGCACTTCCAGACCTGGTAGCTTGATGCATTGTCACACACATACAGTATATGATGACTGGCCATTCTCATTTGATTACTAAGTTTGCTCATAATTTTATGGTGTATTTCACCAGTTATCTAGTTATTCTTTGATACATACCAATTAACAGCCATGTCCTTAACTTGCATTTTGTACTTTTTCTGCAAGCAATGAGGGGTCTTAGATTTTCCTATTACAGCCAACTTTCTGTGGTTGGATCCATCCATATTAGTTATAATAAGTAATGTTAGTCTGTCTTTGCATTTTGCAGAACCAGCAGACTTGTCAATACCAAAACAATATTTTCTGTGAGGTAGAGACTTGTGAAACAAAGCTTTTTCATCAGCATTATAGATATCCTGAGGCATATAGCTTGCAAGTGTAGGGAGAAGGATAGTTTCTTTCCAAGTTTCCAGTTCATCTTGAGGGGCCACTGACTCTCTGCTACCCATATTGCCTTGTTCATACTGCCATATCTCTTTGTCCACCAGTGAACAAATGAATCATAACCCTGCTAATCCTTGTGTCCAAACTTCTTTGCAAAGCTACAAAAATAATCATATCATGAGAGTCAAGAATAAGGATTAAACATACATTGGGATCTATTATGTTGTGTCATGAGTGTTGACAGAAACATGAAATCACATTGCATTACATGTGTAGCAAGATGTTGTGAGAGTTGAAAGTATTTACTATGTTGGTTTTTGAATGAGTAATGCTATATTGATTGGTAGGGCATATGGCTTTAATCTCATTTTACAAAACCAAAGATGCAATGCCCTCTCTACTTGTGGTAGGAATGATTCTTAGTCTTGTTCAGTGTTAAGAAATTTACCAGCATCTACCATATCCTTAAGCTTGTTTCTCTGCTTTTTCCATGTAGACAAAGTTAATTGACTTAAATTAAACTTCTTGCAAATATCTACACCTTTAACACCAGTATGTAATTTGTACAAAATATCTAGTTTCTCTTTAAGTGTATGATCTGTGTGTTATTGCTTAGGTTTGGAGAAAGACATGTTGGAGTGTACTGCACTGTACTAATTTGCAAAAAGAAGAAAAAGACAATTTGTGTACTGATCTAATTTAAAGTAACTGTTTATTTTATTGTTCAAAGATGCTGATAAAATGCAAGAATAACATCAAGCTGTAAAATCAAATGATGCTATTACATTAAGGATTCTAAAAACATGCTAAGATCTGGCTTCAGTTTGCAATACAATACTTAACTCATGTACAAAGAAAATATTACAGTACACTGTATTTAAAAAGACATGTTTTAAGCATCAAAAGATGTGATGATGTGGTTTCAGTTAGTTATAACATAATATTTTACTCATGTACAAAGAAGATATATATTTGAAAAGGCATGTCATGAGAGTCAAACGGTGTTATGATGTGGCTTCAGTTTGTTATAACAAAAGATTTTACTCATGCATAAAGAAAATATCAATTTGAAAAGGCATGTCATGAGAGTCAAAAGATAAACATATTGTTTTAATTATTCTAAGTGAATATATGTTGTGAGAGTTGATAGAAACATGAAAATACATAAAAGGATGCTATCCATGACCTCATTTTCTAATTTGAAGTAGATATAAGTCTAATTCAAACACTTTATTCAAACTAAGTTCTAACCCAAAGATTAAATTGAAGTAAATCTTCAATCAAAGTTTCTTCAAAACTTTTAATTACAGTCCATAATTTAATCCGAATTTCTGCTTAATTCCAAAGCAAAATCTTGCCGATGAATCGCTTTGAATTAACCGGAACAGACCTGTTTCCGTGTAAACAAACAGTGGTGAAGCTGATTATGTATTGTTTTGAAAGTGTGAGCAATTTACAGATAAATTATCTCTTTGGTTGTTTTGAGGTAAGCGCGAGCAACAAGTAATCTGTGTGTTCAAACTTTTATGGTCCATTCACACCAGCATTTTTCTCACCCTAACACTATTGTGATTACAATTCGCATAAATTGGGTTGTACTGTAGGCTATAGATGCGTTCATACCAGCTTTTTGCGATTGCAATTAGGTTCAAGAATGGGTTGTGTACCCATTTTTGCGATTTTGTATTTAAACACATATTGATAAATCACAACCCATTTTCCAACTATTAGTTCACGCAATAGTTCAGGTTGGAAAAATCGTAGGTCTGAATGGAGCATTAGCGCAAATTTTACATCATTGGAGTTTTTGCTGAATTCAGTGACACAAAATAATATTATTTTAGAAAAATGTATCGTTACGTGAGTGACTGACTGAAAGTCAGCCTTGCATGTGAACAGAGGGGGAATTAAGTCTTACTTGAGTGACCAAGCCTGATAGAGGGAATAACACCAAATGTCAATACAATGCCTACACCAATATTTCGATCGACTTTTATCTGACGCATACAATTTGTTAAAATTACGTTTGGTCTAATTTCGTAACTAAAGAAATATTCCGTTTGAATGTATTTTGAAGTTTTGTGTTTGTAGATATAAATATCAACCTTTAATTGTGGAAAAAGATAATGCCCATATGAGTTTGTATGTGGCCACTTGTTTATGTCATCACCAACCAGTAGCCACATATTCAAGATACTGTGACAGAGCGAACGTAACTATAACCGATTCAAAAGCTCTCGTAGGTAAGTATTTGCTCTTCAGAATCAAATTACCTTTTTACGGTGGCGCGGTTTTTTTATTATTCTAGTAAACTCAATTACTAACAAGAAAGTCCTCCTGCGTAAACGCAAGAGGCATACCGCGCGCCGCGTAGCAATTCTGTTATCCTGGGGTACCGACCTGGCCGAGGGGTACCCCATCCCTGGCTGGGTACACCCCCATCCTGACCTTGCCGGGGGAGAGGGTTCCCCAGGGTAACAAAGTCATACTTGACTCCTCACAGCATAGAAGTACAACCAGAGGTGGTCACGTGATAATGGCTAGAAAAGTCGCCTATTAGAACTAGAAACTGGTGATAGTTTATGAATTATGTATGGATAGAGAGTGTTTCTGGAGCGCATATGGCGGATTATCCAGCAAGGAAAAAAACAGATGGTGATTTAGAGTGCAATAACGTCACAACTGAAAGATTCAAAGTAAATCGGTTATTTGGTCTAAAGCATAACCAAAACCCCTAAAACTCAAAAAAAAACCTGTTAAAGAGGTGTTAAAAGAAAAGCTAGAAATACAAGTTGCAGAAAAAAACATTCCGAAAAATAAAGATATTAGAACATTTTTCCACAATAAGCTGAAGAGATATTTTCGCGCGTCCTCTGAATTCCAGGGGGAGAGGGGTTCACAAAGGTCATGAATAGTAATTCGTGAACAAGCTATTTGGGTTTCTGGTGATATATGGAATAGTACCAGTCAAAGTCCATAGTTTTGCTGTTTAGAAGGCTTATTTGCTCCCTGTTCATGAATAACTTAATCGTAAAAATATTATGAACTAGGAAAGTCCTCCTGCGTGAATGCAAGAGGCATACCGACCGCTGCATGGCAAGTGCTCACTCTGTTTTCCTATCCCAGGAGGGGGGGGGGTATCCCAGCTGGGGGGTTACCCCATCTCAGCCAGGGGGGTACCTCAGGTAGCCCCCCTGGATAAACCTTGCTCGGGTACA
>JBCAUG010016901.1:0-25121 GCA_038406175.1 Haplosyllis leylae
CACTCAACCTGAATACCCCCCCCCCCAAATTTTTTTAAAATTTTTTTTTTTTTTTTTTTAAAAAATTTTTTTAAAATTTTTTTTTGGGGACATGATTCCCTGGGGATAGGTTGACTACACATTGGGTGGTAGGCCTCTTGCATTCATGCAGGAGGACTTTCTTGTTTTACAAACTAGTTACGGATAACAGACTGTTCATTGACATACAGTCTAATTATTAGAGTTTTCTCTGAATGGCTTTCACTGAATTCAGTGAATCATGACAAAGTTTGAAAAATGGTCTGGTTACCAGAGGAAATACCTACCTGGTAACAAACACATTACCAGTGGTAAGAGCATACCCACTACTACCTCTGGTAAGATCCTTGTTGCCACTCACCTCATTTAACAGATACCAAGCCAGGGATAGTAATGGAAATTTCTTTTTACTACCATATTGAGAAATATATCTTTTGTGAGATAAGGAGTGTCTTTGGTAACCATACTAGTTTTGGCTTTTGTATGGAATTCAGTGAAAGCCATTTGGAGAAAACTCAATTGTTTTTGTTTCAGGAGTGAGGAAGGAAAGCCTCTGGGTGACGTCACAGAAATTGAACTTTGGAGAGATGACACAGGACTCTGTTCTGATTGGTTTTGTGACGTCATAATTCTTCTCGATCTGGAGTCAGGTAGAATACCTGTTTCATATCAATATAAACAGATACAGTAAAAGTATATTATTCAAGATTAAGAAATCTCTTATTTTTATTATTGAAAAAGCACTTAATCTATTTCAATTAATTCGGTTTCATTCTTCGTCCGGCAAACCATTTTAAGGCAATCCATTTCGTAAGACAACAGCTGTGTGATGAAAAATAACTGCTGTTGATTTAATATTGTGATAATTACAATACAGTACATAGTTACAAGTTGTCATCTAAGAAAGTAAAAGAATATATTACTAGTTTTTTGGGGGTGCGGTAACTGGTGAAAGTCAGGATGAAGAACGTCATCTTATGTTAAAATTCAGCAGATAAGGACGTGCAAATATAGGTGTGTCTGAAATAAATCATATTTGTTCGGCCCTACCTATTTTTTACCCTACAGAGGCACGATTTATGTAAAGAGGTAATTGATATGAAAAGACAGTAATGAATTGAAATAAATTTTTACTGTAGGCCATAGTGTCCCATTCCCCGTGCACAGATGGTTGAAACCCTCATTTAAGTACAGAATCAGAGCCTATGATACCATCCTGCCACAAGATGATCCTAACAAGACTCAGAGAAACCAGGAGCTGGAATACAAGCGCACACTGTACCAATACAGTGGACGAGACATAAGATTACCAGGAATGCTTGACAAACTTCCAGATGATGAAGAATTTTCCATCCAATACTTTCTGGTACATTTTCACACTATTAGCCAATTTTGTTGTTAAGAGAAAAACATCCACATTTAATTTTAAAATTCCCTTGTGCCTATCTTCCAAGCCTTATCGTTGCCGTTTTGAAGGGAAGCAAATAATTTTTATTGTGCTGTAAAGTTTCTTCGTGATAATTTGTTAATTAAGGTTTGTCTACTTTTAGGAAATGTTCGCTAAAACAGCAACTCCAACGATATTTGCCAACCTATTGATGACCATTTCATTGTCCTCTGAATGGAAAAGCATCGATGATATTAAGAAAGCATTCCAAAACAATGCGTATGATCTCCCAAAGGTAAATTATGAGCAGTAATAAGACATGTAAGAGAGAGATATGTGTAATAGAATGAAAAAGCAGGTGTTTTGCTCAGTAAAGCCTTGTTCACACTTAACGACACCGAATTAATTTTAATTCAGCCCGATAAAAGTTTTAACAATGTGCTAATGGATCAGAAGGAAATTCGGACTGAATGGGTTCCAGACCCATTTAGCCCAAATTTCAGCCCGTCACCATTGACACAATCTAAAACTTTAATGACCAAATTTCGGTGTCGTTACATGTGAACAAAGCTAAAAAGCTAAGGGTTAATAAACACTTTTGACACCTTCGTCTATTCAT
Organism: Haplosyllis leylae; assembly: GCA_038406175.1. Classification (NCBI taxonomy): domain Eukaryota; kingdom Metazoa; phylum Annelida; class Polychaeta; order Phyllodocida; family Syllidae; genus Haplosyllis; species Haplosyllis leylae. The sequence goes on from JBCAUG010016901.1 coordinate 2,025, forward strand.
TGAAGGAGGGAATTATTTTTGTGTAATTCCCTCGATGAATGGACGAATGTGTCAGAAGTGTTTAAAATAGATAAACAACATGCTGGTGAGTGATTATTAATGAGAAACACCTCGGCTATGCCTCGGTGTTTCTCAGTTAATAATCACTTCCAGCTAGTTGTTTATCCAATACAAAAATATGCACACTCCTGAATCAACTGATTTCATCATATTTGGTTAATTCAACAAAGACGATGCTGAAAACGAACAAAAACCTCGGTTGGTCAACCACTTGAACAATTTGACATTTCTTGATATAAAACTTCCTTTTCAGTGTGCAGAATTCTGGAATGAGGATGAATGGTTCGCCGCACAAAGACTTGTGGGAATTCACCCTTTGGCCATTGAATTGTGCACAGAAATACCAAAAGAGTAAGATTAAAATTGTTAGAAACACGTTTTTATCCATTTTGGAATCGATGATAAAATTCCATATTGTTTGGGATGTCTTTGACAGTACTTTTTTACACATAACTTATAGTTCCCAATGTGATAACAACTTTTATGAGGAAGATTTCATTTGGCTAAAGCAATTATTACTTTTTAGTTTTGCAGTGAACGAAGAGGACATTCAACCACATTTAGAGGACCGTGCACTGAACGATGTACTGAAAGACAAGAAGCTTTTTATTGTTGACTACAGAGATTTTGACGGAGTGCAAGGAAAGGAAAACTATACGGTATTTTTATTCAATGTGGGGACATTATTCTTTTTTTGTACTGAGCATCTGAAATTTTTTTGTATCAAAAATTTTTCCCGATAATCACAAAAGAATATTTCTGACAAACGAGGCGACAATAGTTTGTGAAGCAATGAATTGTTAAATTCCCTGAAACGATTGGGAAAAATTTATTGACAATCATGTTTCAGGTTGTGTCTCCAATGTGCTTATTTTACCTGAACAGTAAAGGAACCTTGTTGCCCGTGGCGATTCAACTGTTCGCTAAACCTGGACCCAAAAATCCGGTAAGTTTAAGTATTTTCATAAATATATACTGTTTAATTAAAATATTTAACCAGATTGTTCCCATTCAAAGAAAAATAGTCCATATGCGTTGTGTCAACTGCAATATGTTTAGCCAATTTGTTGATTTGGACAGGTATTCTATCCATCTGATGATATCAATGTCTGGACATCAGCAAAACTCTGGTTCAATTTGGCGGATGGTAACTTTCACCAGGCTGTAACACACATGGGTAAAAAGGTCTTTTACACTATGGCAATAGTTCAGTATTTCAACGGATCTAATTGAGTATTAATTTCTGACCTGTGATTGAGCTTCAATATGGTAATAAATATGTCCATCAAACATGTCAGTCACGTCAATCAGAAAGACAAACTGCATGGAAACACCATCACAAAGTAGAGATTATTGTTGGCTCGTTGAGTCAGCTTAGTGATTACTTAGGGGGATCATAACATCCTGTCCCAAGAGATTCGTGAGCTTTTGGCAGTTTTATTATAATTAGGCCTACTTGAAGCTTCAGTCATTGGTTGGAATTTGTTTACAAATAATGCTGCTATGGCATCATTTTACACGTGCCAGCAATTGGATCAACGACACAACGTCATTTTTTATATTTTACCCATCTAAAATTTTCCATTTAGGCTTAACTCATATGGCAATGGATGCAGCGGGTGTAGCCACCCACAGATGTTTTGCTCCAAACCATCCAGTTTTTAGACTCTTGGCTCCTCACTTTTTCTACTTGTTTGCTATTAATCAGTAAGTAAAAGATTAGCGATTGGAGAATTCTATTCACCGTAGGACATTATGAAAATGATTAAAAGGAGATGTCATCTGGTTGTCTTTTTGTGTAAAATAACTCAACTGTATTGCTCCATTCATGAAGCCTCTTTAATTTTCAAAACCTACGTCATTAACCAATACAGTCAACTGTTATCTACAAACTTTCCCCTTACGAGATTAGAAGGGGTATTTTGGTCAGCATTACTTTTAATCCGTGGATGTAATTTTTTCTAATTAGAAATAATTTTAAGGGAATATTTTTCTTCTGCACTCTTAAATTCACCGTTTTTTTTCATTTTAGAGCAGGTCTTGTAAAACTACTAGCAGAAGGTACCGCTTTCGATCAGTTGTTGAACATTGGACGTCTGGGTACGACAGAAATGATTGGAAAAATGTAAATGTATTACTTTTCATATTTCAAATGATAACTTAACCTGCGGGCATGGCTTATAACACAGTGTTACTTTCATAATTGAATGAAATTGATTGGTTTTGGATTGTGAAAAAATCGTTAATTTATTGGTAGGATTTATTTTGTAATAGATCTAATCAACAAGAAACAATATGCTCGAAAGATCATGCTTTCTTAGTGATTTGGACAAAACAAATATCTGTGAAGAAGAGTGATACAGAAGTTATGAAATAAATGAATAAAGAAGATATATGCCTAAAATCCAGGAAATTTCACAAATATATAAATCTACTTTACCACTTTTCTCAGGTGGGGAAAATGGAGATTGAACGTGGAAGGAACTTTGCCAAAGGACATGGAAAACAAAGGGGTAAAAAAATAGATTCCAAAGAAATGTTTTCACACATGTAGGTGAAAAGGTGCCACAGAAGAAGAAATGAAAAGAATCATAAATTCGCGATGATGGCACCTTTGTACCGGTCACACATGAGTGGGCTCCATTGCAATTGCATTGACATTCCCACAATTAACATTAGATGGCCTAGTTTTCACAATATTATAATGAGCTTTTATGATTCCTAAAATAACATTGCGTCAATGGACGTATTTCTCCAACTGATACACAGATTAATTTTTCTCTAGATTTTAGACGAAACCGTGCTACCGAACTATCCATACAGAGATGATGGGATCTTGGTTTACAACGCCATCAAAGATTACGTCACCAATGTTCTCAAAATATACTACGGTTTGTGTTTATTCCTGTTGTTAAAGTGCATGGTATGATACGTACTTAGCTTGTATTCTGTATGATTTGTGTAACTTCTCATTGAACACCTTGCAATTGCATTTTCGGCTCAGTTGATGTGGATAAGATACAGAATGATAATGAACTACAGAGCTGGGCAAAACTACTTAGTACTCCCGTGGACAACGAAGGAGCAGGATTCAAGGTAAGGAGACAAAAAACTGATAGGTATAGGGTGTAAGGGTATAAGTAGCCCTGCAAAGCGAACCAATATTCTCAAATTTTATTCCAAACGTTGTTAAGTTTTGATCAAATAAGGCCCTTTGATGACAATGTTATGTAATTTGTTGTAACTTTGACCAAGCGTGAGAAGTACCATTAGACACCTTGTAATCTATTTTATTTGTCATTCGTAATGACAAAATGTGGATTAAAATAGGTCTATGTCGTTGTCGTCAAATGTGAGTGGGATGGCACCTTTGTTCTAACAGAAAGTTGAGTTTCTTAGTCGATACAGGTTTTCCGTATCAATTTATATAATCTGCTGTATCTTCTTCAGTTTTGCATAATTTTACTTGAAATCAAAATTAAAATGTGAAGAATATACACTGTATTCCTTATTTACTCATTACTCAGTACTACTACTACACAGAATTTAATATTGTCCAAAAACTCAAAGGTACAAATAAAATAGGTGTCACATCTTGACAAGTTTTTGGACAAATTGAAATCCAGACAGCAATATAGAAAATTTAAGAGATATGCACTTTATAATTTGACCATATTTACACATTCCTATTTGCCTTTTTAACTAAAGGTACCCATTTTAGAGGAGTAATTATGTGTTTGATATTTAACCAGAAATTGATATGAATAACCTGTATCGACCACGTTGTCTAAGCCCAGTCACATTCTCTGAGTCCGGTTATTTCCATGTTGTTTTTGTTGCGTAGTTTTTTTTTCCGTGTTCATTAATGCATTTAGTTTTCCTGGTATTGTAGGGTATTCCTAATGATGGTTACTTCAAGAGTTTAGACGACATCATAACAACATGTACCAGTCTGATCTTTACCTCTTCAGCAAAACACGCAGTGTTAAACTTCCCCGCTTACGATGCGTATGCGTTCACACCAAACATGCCGTTGTCAATGACAGGACATCCTCCTAAGAACAAGGTAAAATAAAATAAAATAAAGCAGATTAGGAATATGAAAGCAATTGAAAATCTACAATGTACTCCCTTTTCTATAGCTGCTCATAACTCCCAATGTATATTTCAATTTAGCTTCACAAATTTCTGAAAAAAGTAAAATTGTTTTTCAGAGTCCTATAACTGAAAGGGAATATTTGAGAAAATTACCGGACAAGTCAACCATGTTGTTTGGAATGAGAATGTCAAAGATCCTGAGTGGCAGGGGCTCAAACTCGCTGGGAGATTGGGACATACGGTTCCAATACGACAGAGACGCTGTGGTTGCTGAAAACAGGTAACTCAGCAAAGATAGAATCCAATCCACAGAATATGAAACCAGCATTATTTTGTAGTCAAACCTCAAATCCAGAACTGTGTTGAATGTAGCATCAGTTAGCTTACCTCATTTATCTTGTGTTTGCTTTTGAATTGAAAGAAACAAAAACAAAATTACTATGTGATAATATGTGTTCGTTAAATGTGTGCTGTTATTTTATTCTTAGATTCAGAGAGGAGCTGCTTCAAGTATCACTGAAGATCAAAGAAAGAAATAAATTCAGATCCAAGTTCTTTTACTATGAATGCTTGGATCCTAAATGCATCCCAAACTCAATCGCTATTTAATTGTTTCCGTTTCAACAAGTATGGAATTTTACAGAAAAGTAACTCATTTGCTTATTTTTTTTGTTTACATTAATGTTTACCCTCCTTTACCAGATGAAAATATTTGTAGCGGAAAAGGGCTTTTTGTTATATTTTCTCACCATGCACAGTTTATTTGATTGTTTACCCTTCTCTACCAGATGAAAATATTTGTAGCGGAAAGAGGCTTTTTGGTGGCTCGTTAGAGTCACCTTAGTGGTTGAGTCGGTAGACCCTTAACATCTTGGGATGTTAAGAGGTTAAGGGCCTTTGGCAGTATTATGATAAGCAGGCCTACTTTAACCTGCATTCATTTGTTGGAATTGGTTTACATAGAATTCTTCCATGACATCATTTTGGACGTCATTTAGATCAAACTACTTCACGAGACACCATTTGAACTTTGTTGATGACGTCATTTTTGTTATATTTCCCATCATGTAAAGTTTATTTGATTTTTCATCCAAGTTGCATTGCGCGCTGCTTTTTCATTAGTTTTTTTTTTTACATTGCGCCTGTGTAGGGTACAGCGGTATACGTTGAGAATTAGGATGTGCTCTTCATACAATGTGTATTCATCAATATATCACAGATGGTAGAGAGAATTACAGCAGTTGATCTGGTTACCATAATTAATTAAGTGAAAAAGGCAATTAGTAAACAGCTCCCGTAACGGGAAGAGCAAACAATGTTCCGTTAGGATTGAATCTTGAAGGAGAATGAGCACAGGATCGCCTGCTGTTAACATTGTACACTATATGTACCATCTACTTTACTGCATGTAGAGAAGAGCTTAGAATTAAGAAAGACTTTTGAATGAAACGATTGAAACCTTGAGTGCTACATTGGCATGTGATGGAGAGAACCCGAAAGCAACAATATGAATTAGTTATTCATTCTAATTTTCTTCAATGGGAAGGGAAACTTGGTCAATGGCCAAAGTTTACTTAAAAATAAATATAAATTTGATCAAAGTTAATCATTTGTTTATTCCCAGACAAAATAACATTAAATCAATTGGATATTGAATGCTAATATCCCAAAAAATTGTACTAATTTGATATTAACTTGGATAATTCATAAACATTACAAAAAGAAATATAATTGGGAAAATATTCCAAGATATCTATCTTGTCAGATATTTTTCGGGTGCAAAGACTTTTTTATGTTGCAATGCAAACCGATCAAAGGATGAAGAATGACACAGTAACACATTCCTGAGTCATATTCTATCGAAAAAAAGGTATGTTCTTCCAAGGGTGAATTTCATTCACTCATGACAGCGACTATCAAAGTACATTCAGGGCTACTGTTGTCTTATTAGCTCGGTCCTATCAACTAAAAAGCGTTTCTCTCTCCGTATTTGGCAGTAAATAAATAAGTAATGGTGGCAGTAGTGCAGTTGGCACTCCGCATACAGGACTCCACTGCTTAACCTAGGTCATTGGTCAGCTGTCAAGGTTTAGGTGGGAATCCTGATGCGGGGGTCGTATGTAGCTTATATACCCCCTGTGAAGCCATGCTATTGGTATTTACGTAATTGTGGGCTGTTTAGTAGTAAGCTGTCAGTGGTTATGGCTTCGTTGTATGGCCTTACGTTAAGGGAGAATGTGGTTTCCCTTGGGTATATTAGTAGTACCCCTGTCAAGCTGATCGTATATTGTATTACCTTGCACTACCTAAAGTAAAACATTTATTTGATGTGACATTTTGCCGAGTTCAAGATTTTTTAGTCTGAAGATCAGGCACTGGGTTTTGGGGTGAGGAGGTCGAAGGTCAAGAGAGATTGTTTATTTTCCAAATATTTCCCAAATATTTTTATTGTATTCATAATACATAATAGACCTATCGGATTTTTAACTTTTACTTTATTGATAATCTAAAATTCAGAATTTATGAAGTAAATTCCGCTTAGATATTTAAGTAACAATTATAGAAATTTTGAAAAAATATACAAATATAACAATTTTTACTTTAACATTGATTTGATAGATTATTTTGTTGTGTGATCCAAAATGTGGTTTTCTGTTGTACTACGTGAACGCAATAAATCCGTCAAATGACGGATTACCCTTTGTGAAATAGATAAATAGATAATTTTGTAAACACTTTTTTCGGAGTCACTAAGAAGAATACAAAAAGATACCGAATAAGAAGTTCGTAAAGATCACTGGTTGCGTAACAGGAATTTACTAATTGCTACCTTGAGAGATTAAAGCAATATTGAGATACAGGTTTTAAGGACATAATCTGGTCATGATGGTCAATGGGAAAACTTTCCTTCAAAAGTGATCAAAAGCTCCCCAGGGTGGTTGTTAAAATCCATTCTAATTGTGTTTTTTTCTGATTTGGTTTCGGATCTTGCCAGGTTAGTTGAGTTTACTATGCATAGACAGGTAAAAAGTTCACTGATATTACATAACATCACACTTCTGTTATTTCAGTGAAGTACTCATGGATAGAGAAAAAAGGAGTTTTCACAACGCATGAATAATAAAAAAACAATTTACAGTGTACACTGATGTGAAGAAACAAATATCTATTGACAGTTAATTTGATTATATCTGTAAGAATACTATTCGCAGATAGTAGACGCCACTTCCCATGAAGTATTTGTCTTATTCAACTACTTAGACAAATTCAGCTAATTACGGTACCCGGATAAAAAACCTGATTGAATGATGTTAAAGTTGTGAAAATATTGAGGTAGTGCCAGGTGTTGGTGTTCTTGTAACAGTAGCGAAAAAGGTTACCAAGAACCATTCTTGGCTTAATAAAGGCATTGGATACTTCGCATAAGTTAAAGTGAAACCCATTATTTTCTAAATCAAAATGGGAAATGGTACTAGCAATAATTCCTTCTCGACCAAAACAAAGCAGCTTTTGGTGAGAACAGGACAGAAAATGGGGAAAGGAACTGACAGTAATGTCTACGTTATCCTCTTCGACAAGAATGGAAGGAAAACAAAGGATATTTTATTGGACTGTAGGTTCAGAGATGACTTTGAGAGTGGGAACACCGATAACTGTCCGATGGACCTCAAGTAAGCAACTTTGAATTTATAATCGCTTAAAAGAACTAAAAGATCAATTGATAATTTACTTGAGAATGAAATTAATAGAAATAGAAATCAGCTGTTAAACATTTTCCAAATCTTATAGAATTCTTCGTGCTAAAATTGAAAATTTATTACAAAAGATATGAAATAGATTAGTGCGGATGATCAAATCCGATATTCCGTAAAAAATCTGAAACTTCACTGGATGCAATCATAAATGTACCGTTTGATTAATTTGATTATTGACGAAATTTAGTTAAGTTTTACTGTGTAAGACAATCTAGTTTTTCACGATACGTATTATCTAAAAATGAATTTCTATTCCTTGCTATTGTGTGTATTATTAATTATTTGATGAAGTACACACAATGTAGCAAGTACTGGAAATAGTAAATAACCCTTACTTGTAAATTTTAAATTGTGATAATTCTTAAAAAGAGCATTTTATTTCAGATTTGCTTTTCTTCAAAAACCAGAATATTTTCCAAAACAGTGCCCAACTGTGTGATGTTTGGAATGAATGTTATCAAAGCAATGAAATTATAGAATTTGCCTGTTCCACCAAGATTTAATATTTATCGGACGGAAAAATTTTACGTAAAACTACAACATCTATTTCCAAATCTATTATGGAAAAAAACATCCAAACTTCGTCTGACTTTTTGCAATGCTGCAAGAACTGCCAATTTCTCGAATGCGTTGCTAGCTTAATGATTTAAACAATGCACAAATTCGGTGACTTTAAATCATAAAGGAAGGTGTCAACTATTATTTAAACCAACCTTAATCGCCCTTATTCCTCTGCTGAAGGTCCTTTGTTTGGTGACACCTGATACAAAAAGTGATAGTTTTGCCACTGTGTGACATATATGCACCAAACCCTGAAAATTTAAATAATGCTAAAATAGTCATGTTTGATATCCGAGTTTTTCCTAAATAACACAAATCTGACATTTCTGTTATAGTGTGAACAAATTCATAAATACTGTTTATGGTCATACATCTCTCTATTTTTCTTTTATACTGTTACCATTGACAGTATGAACAAATACTGTTTTAAATCTCTTAGTTTTGATTCCCAATTGTTAAATTAGCCTTAATTAGCCTTAATTAGTGTGTGATGAGTTTCTGGATTGCTTGAAAGTCAAGATGAATAAATTTACCTCATTCTGATTTTGTGTATCACATGACTGTTCAGTTGCCATAGTTTCAGCTAATCAAATACTGTTTGTGACAACAGTTTGGCTGTTTCCAGGTGTCAAATGTATCCATAGAAGTGATTGGTTGACAGATCAAGGGCAGGTTAAGTTCATGGCCTTGAACTGGACTGATTTCCTTATATGGGCATGAATGACATGGTTTTTGCAGTGATTAGCTGATTTGTAGATTTTTGTGTAGTAACCCAGGCTTGTAACTTGACATAGAATCATATTAATTTTCCCCAAACTTTTCCATTAGCTCTGATTGGATGCTCAGGTCCCCTGTGCTCCTCCAGGCCTGGGAACATCAGTTGCTTGTGGATCTTTTAACTGTTTAGACATCTATACACTTTTGTGTCAAAATTAACTTAAACTTGTTCCAGTCAACTAAATGCCCTTATGTGGCTTCCACTGGCATTACAGGTGATGTACATCTTATTTAAATGGTATTCTTTCGAGTATTTACAGGATTTCCTGTGACAGTGATAGAAATTGGGTATTTTAATGGTTATTTTGTGTCTTGTTTGGAGTTGAGTCGACTGTGTGAATGCATTCTCTTTCAGGAGCCAGTGTGAACAACCAAGTTGTTGGTCTGTCTGTCTGTTTGTATGTCATTTTTTCCAGAAGGAGCTTGCTTGTGTGATTGCCATTGTAAATGTATTAGATTTGTTAACAAAACTCCTTTTGCTGCTTTTCACATTATTTGGCATAGATTTACATTCAGGAGTAAACTTGCTTTAAACTGCATGCTTGTTTGTTGCAATGGTACTCCTGATTGTGGCCAAGCATTCTGACCAATATTTGTTAACACATTGTGTGAATGTGTCATCTTTTTTAATTTTTAGCTCAGTGGAGGCTTGTTCCCCTGAGAATACTGTGCTCTCAAATTGTTCTCAAATTACTTTTCAATGTATGTCTTCATTTGCTGTTTCAACATACTCAAGTTATGTGTCTTTAATTATGGAATGGAAAGACAGGCAATAAAACTGTGAATCAAACAAATAGCATGGTGTTTGTGGCTCATTCAGGGTACTCCTGGTCATGAAAGGTTCCAGGCTTCATGTAGCCTGTGACATTTCTGGCATTTTTGTACAAAGAGGACATTGAGGATTTCAAAATCAGCAAAAACTAAAGTTGCCTCACTAAAGTTGCCTCCAGTGGGAATTGCACTCACAATAACAACCATCTATGAATTAGAATTTCAATGCCTTACCCACTCATTCCTTGCCAGTCTTAGATTACCAGATCGTTAAAAAGTCATGCTCTATTGAACCTTGAAACGATTCAAAGTCCAAAAAATGAAGTGGAGCATAAAACAAAGTTAGAACATTCTGTTCATCACATGTCCCTGTGGCTGAATGGGTAAGGCATTAGAATTCTAATCCATAGATTGTTGGTGTTGTGAGTGTGATTCCCACTGGAAGCAACTTTATTTTTTGCTGATTTTGAAAACCTTAATGTCAATTTTGTACAAAAATGCCAGAAATGTGAGATTTGTGTTATTTAGGGAAAACTCGATTAGATCAAGTTGGAGGTAGGTTCTAAATACTATAACTTAGTCTTGGTAAAGAAATTCCATTTTTTAACCACATTTACTGATATTTTTCCAAAATTGTAGTCATAAATCCAAAAATAATAAACTCACATATATGTATTGGTTTACATATTTAAAGGTTTATATCGAGACAGTAGACAGGTAAAATTTCAGACAGATGTGATGAACTTTTCTATGAAAATGTTTCATCCAAAACTGCTCACAAATCAAATATTATATGTTGGAGAACTGAACTCGAAAGGAGGCAATTTCAAACGAAGTATTCCCACAGCAATGAAGTCCCGGAACAACTCAAATATTAATAAAATAACAATACTGATTGTTTAGCAAATTTGACATCTATTCAAACCCTATTCGTCGTACGTTAATATCTCGCAAAACATACAATCTTCTGTGCATTAAATGCTACGTAACGTGACTAATTTCTGTATTTTGACAGGAGTGAGGATGGAAAGATCTTGAGTGAGATCACAGAAATTGAACTGTGGAGAGATGATGCTGGGCTTAATTCTTCTTGGTTTTGTGACGCCGTATTTCTGCTGGATTTGGAAGCAGGTTTATGATTACGAGTACTCCCTAAATAGAGAGTCATTCTGTAGAATTCTACAGAATCAAGAGAAAACGAAAGAAACTCCAGCAGCAAAATGTTACGCCCAGTGGGAATTGAACCTAGGGCCTCTGACTTTAATACCATGCATACTACTATCTGAGCTAATTCCCTATTTGCTGGAATTCTCAGACCTTTAGATCCTTATATAGTCATGCTCTACTGATTCCAAAAAGTTCTCTAAAAATTTCAAATGTACTTCATTCTGAGAATGCATCGTTTCAGGTCAGTGTATTCCTTTCCCTGTTCAGAGATGGGTGAGACCAAACTTCCATTACAAGATCAGAGCCTATGACACCATCCTACCCCAAGATGATCCCAATAAATTACAGAGAACGCAGGAACTGGATTACAAACGAACATTGTACAAATATTCTGGAAAGGAAAAAGAATTGCCTGGCATGATTAGAAAGATACCCAGTGAAGAGAAATTTCCAGTGGAATATTTTATGGTACCGTGTATTTACATTTTACTTGAATCTATTGAGAGGAGTGGGGTCTATTCCTACTAAAATTTCATTTGAAAAATAATTTCAGAAAATTCTGGCTGGAACCGCTTTACATGGTATGTTCATAAACGTTTTCATAAGCGCAACATTGCCATCTGAGTGGAAGACAATTGAAGACATAAAGAAAGCATTTACAAACAAAACCTATGACATTCCAAAGGTAACACATCATGTGGTATTTATGAAAATAGCGGGCGTTACCCTTTAAGAAACTTGATTGGTCACGCACGTAAATTTTTCAGTGTGCGGAATTTTGGAATGAAGATGAATGGTTTGCAGCACAAAGGCTAGCAGGAATTAATCCTTGTAACATTCAGTTATGCACTGAAATTCCAGACAAGTGAGTATATTTCTGGTCAAAAAGTATAAAATATTGACTAGCGACAGCATCGAATTTTTCCCTGACTCCTTTGAATGCCGTTGTTTGCTTAATTAGACAACAGACAAACGTCCTTTTGACACTAGTTGTCTGTGGTGGAAAATGGGCTCCGGATCAAGCGGATCAGGCTCAATTGTTTGCAATTTACTCAATAAGTCAAAATACAAAACAACTTACAAGCTGGCGTTTTCCTTACAGTTTTGCAGTGACTGAACAAGAGCTTCGTCCCCTTATTGAGGATCGCAGTCTCGAAGATGTCCTGAAAGACAAGAAGCTTTTTATTGTCGACTACCAGATCCTTGATGGAATCAAGGGCATGCCTAATAAAACGGTTATCTGTACTTCCTACAGGATGGGGGCCCACAAGATTTTGGAATAGGATGGAGGGGAACTCTTAGCACTTTTATGATAATAAGACCTCTTTTACTGTGGACTTATTGGTGGAAATTTAGCATTTGATATGGGGTGATGGGGAGTCAACCAATCAGAATAAAGCATTTGTGTGGGGATTTTGTGTGGGGTTTCATGTGGGGATTTTGTGTGAGGTTTTGTGGGGGACTTTGTGTGGGGTTTTATGCAGGGTTTTGTGTAGGGTTCTGTGTGGGGATTTTTGTACAGGGTTTGTGTGGGGATTTTGTGTGGGGTTTTGAGTGGGGATTTTGTGTGGGGATTTTGTATGGGGATTTTAAACAATATCGAAGTACTAATAGATATTTAGTTAAATTGTCTGAATCGCTTTGTTCCGAGAAAAGGAATTTTCACAGCAATAGTCTGAAGATATTTTTTTGGAAAATGACTTTACTTCTTGGATAATAAATAAAACTAAGTTGTGTCAGTTCTAGTTGATTATTTTGTTTACCAGAATCGAGTCAGTGATGTGGAAATAATGAAGAAATTACCTGAAAAGAAGAAGGTTCTGTTTGGAATGAGGGTTCTGTGTGGAATTTTTGTACAGGGTTTTGATTGGGGATTTAGTTTTGTTTTGCTTTGTTTTGAGTGGGGATTTTGTGTGAGGTTTTGGGTGGGGATTTGATGTGGGATTTTGTGCAGGTTTTTTGTACAGTGATTTTGTGTGGGGATTTTGTGAAAGTATCGGTAAATTGTTATGTCGGAATTTTTAACTTGCCACTTTTCACTGCAGGTAGTGTCTCCGATGTGTCTCTTTTACTTAAATAGCAAAGGAACTTTAATGCCACTGGCGATTCAGTTGTTTACCAAACCTGGACCAAATAATCCGGTGTGTTAATATTGAAATCTTTCTACAATCATTCACGTTTTTTCTATTTTGATTTTGAAATCTTGTGACATCATGTAACTAGTTGAATTACACAAAAACTTCATGGATAGTGGAATATACTATCTATGAATAGTAATTTATTCACACATAGTAGAGTAGCAATGTAGTGCTCATCCATTTTACACTTTCCAAGTATTGTGCAACATCATGGTGTAACTATTTATGCATAGTGAACTGATCTATGGATATTGCAAAAGAACATTTCGTATATCCATGGATATATTCAAATTCACTGTCCATGTGTAATTAGGTGAATTTGTCTAAATTATCTAATTTATCAAGATCCGAAACCAAATAGAGAAACTAGTAGCTTTTAGAAACTTACCATATGCTTATGGAAACACCGTAACGAAAAAAAGAAAAATGGAAGTGAAGCATTGAAATTTAAAGCTTGAGTTAGTTGTCTTTTATAGTTCCATTAAAAATAATTGATGTCAATTTTTAACGTAGGTTCTTTCCTCACTTGTCATTAACTATGGAATTACATTGCACCAAAAGTAGATCTTATGCAAAAGTATCTCCGAAACAAGTTTTTCGGAATCGCGTTGCACCCAAAATTTAGCACATAACTCCTATTGGTTTGTCTCTTCAATATTTATTGTATATATGGTTACAATTTATGCTGTTTTTTCTCAAGGTGTTCTACCCATGCGATGATTCCAACCTTTGGACCTTGGCGAAGATGTGGTTTAATATGGCGGATGCACATTTTCATCAGGCAGTGGCCCATTTGGGTAAAAATTGAATGATCTTTCTGAGTACAGGTTGAGAATAGTTTTTGATATCAAGACAATTCTTTAATTTGAATACAAAAATCAATACAATGTACTTTGCAGAATAAATATAAAAATGACACCGCGTCGTTGAACGTCATGGCAGCATTCTGTGTAAATTCGAACCAATGACTGCAGCTTAAAGTAGGCCGACGTATCATAAGGCCTTACTCAAGAAAACTATGGGCCTTCTCTTTTAATCACTAAGCTGACTCTAAACAAGTCAGCAATGATTTCGCTGTCTTAATTTTACATACTAGAAATAATTGATATTTTATATGATTTTCTCGGAGAAATTGTAAGGAGCAAGTCAACATGTAATGTACTTTTACAACTTTTACCGTGAGGAAGCATCGAAAGACACTGACAAATGCGACAATATCCTCTGGGCAAATCTGTGAATAACTGAGCCATCCCCATAGATCTACTGTAGAAACTAAAATGTAGTTCTGATCTATCCATTATGAAGTACATTTCTGCAATATAATTTTGTAGACAAATGGCCTCAATTTTGTACATTCCGTAAAATATTTATTTCTCATAGACCACCACTGTAAACTCCAATCAGAATATTTTGATACCTTTTTGTAAGAATCCATTGATGTTCCTGCACGGTGTAATAGCAGTGTTCTATATTAGATATGCGGGAAGCCTCGACTGCTCAATTGATATGAGGGTTCGAAAGGGGTTGTTTCTTCTCCTGGGCGCAGCTATGAATTGCGATACAAACGTGATGTCGCACCCTGCAAAATTTTGAATAACCAGATTCCAATTTTCTTCCATTTAAGGTTTAACTCATCTAGCAATGGAGGCAATGAGCGTTGCCACCCACAGATGTTTGGCTCCAAACCATCCTGTTTTTAGACTCTTGGCTCCTCACTTTTTCTACTTGTTTGCAATTAATAAGTAAGTTGCTGACAAGTAAGTTGCTGATCTAACAGCAATGACAAATTATTTAAATTCTTTTTTACGGTTTGTCTTCTTCAATCAACCTGATAAAATCAGGAAAGTTTTGATTCTAGAGTTTCTGTCTACGAAATCACATTTTCAAATGCTGGAAATCGTGCAATTTGTCATTTGTCACCGAGAGTATTACAAATTAAAATTTTGAGCCAATTAACAAATTGAAATTAACAAATAGAAATTTTGAATTGATCTCATTTGCATTAACAGTGCTTGGAGATGACGTTTTATACAAATGGTGAAGAAAAATGTTAAAGCACAATTCCTTAATTGTTGCAGGGCTGGTCTTAAGAGTCTTGTGGCAAAGGGAACGGCATTGGATACACTGTCTAATCTTGGCGGACAAGGATCCTTGGAATTAATACGAAAAGTGTGAGTCGAATTTACTTGTCACTTGTTATTCAAACGTTACTGCTGAGTAAAATGTAATACAGGCTGTTATTCTGAATCTTTCAGATGGAAAGGCTGGAGATTTAATGTGGAAGGAACATTTCCTAAAAATCTGGAAAACAAGGGCGTAAGTATGGATGGTCTTTTTCATGAACACACGTCGGGAGTACTTTTTCATATCAAGGAAAATCTTTGATTTTAATAAAACAGCAATACCTTGCAGAATATATAATTTCGCTGTGTTAATTTTACATACTAAAAATAATTGATGTTATGTAATGAACATTTCTTTTGCATTAATCCACCGCAGAAATGTTTTGCCACAGGTTTTGGATGAAGCTGTGCTGCCGAACTATCCATACAGAGACGATGGGATCTTGGCCTACAATGTCATCAAAGATTACGTCACCAAAGTTCTCAAGATCTACTATGGTACCTGTTGTGAAATTGCTGGTCTAATTGTTCACAGAAGCTAAATAGCCCAATCTACCCTTTTGATGTCACATTTTTTCAGGCACTTTGATATTCATTTTGAATGTATTCTTATTTCTTCAGCCAACGACCAGAATGTCAAGAATGACGAGGAGTTGCAGAACTGGGCTGCACTATTGAGTACTCCAGTGGAACGTGGAGGGGCCGGTGTAAAAGTAAGTAATCTTGATAAAATGAGTGAGTAGCAAAACAGTGAAATCCTTGTTTTTGAAATTAACATGAGCAATAAAGTCCTCCTGCATGAACGCAGGAGGCATACCACGCACCGCGTAGCAAGTGCTTGTTCTGCTATTCTGTCTTGGGGGATACCCCAGTCCCAGCTGGGACTGGGATATCCCCCCAAGACAGAACAGCAGAACATGGGGGGGGGGATACCCTGGGGGGCATCCTTCGGATGCGGACGGTAACAATGCAACATTTTTGTAGTATTGGTCTGATGAAAATTGCTTGACTTGTTACTTTTTCTTGTCTCAGTGATGTGTGTTACGCATTTAATCTAAGAGAAATGTTAAATTAATCTTAAATAGATTTTACAAAATTGAAGCAAAGCCTAATTACACATTTTTATTTAAATTGAAGGATTAACTTGCTTGGTTCTTAAACCATTTTTGAGTTACAAAACGGAGGCCTTTGACTTCAGAGAAGATGTTGCAATAGTCCTGAATTTAAACTTGATGAAAATCTGTTGTGTCTTTTGTAGGGTATTCCGAATGACGGCAATTTGCAAACTGTTGAAGATGCTGTGACAATCTGCACGAATATCATTTTCATTTGTTCAGTGCAACATGCAGCCATAAACTTTCCGCAGTATGACATGTATGCCTTTGCTCCTAATATGCCAGTTTCATTGAATGGAGAGCCACCAAAGAATAAGGTAAGAAAGTTTTATCTGCGACATGTGGTACCTCTAAAGGGAACGAAGGACCCCCAGTCTGAGAGAGGTTACTAAAACCATTGGTTAATTCATCAAGAAAAATTGATATTGCACATATGTATACAAATGCAGAAGTATATACATGTACTATATCCGAATTATTCACAAATTTTATATTCTATAGTCTATCCAACCTTTCTTATTTTTACTTAACATAAAGTTAAAATGTAAAAAAAGAACACTGTTTTCATAATTTACTTTGAAAATAGCCAGTACTATGCTACTAATGGTCTAAAAAGTGAAATTTTATTTCTATTTGAAGCAAAATACTCACTCATATAGTAAACATAAACAGTATCCAAGTACTAACAGATACTTACTTATATAAGTTGTCTGAATCGCGTTATTCCGAGAAAAGGAATTTCCACAGCAATAGTCTGAAGACACTTTTTTATTAAGAATGACTTTAGTCCTCGGATAAAAAATAAAACTAAGTTGTGTATGTTCTAGTTGATTATTTTGTTTACCAGAATCGAGTTAGTGATATGGAAATAATGAAGAAATTACCTGATAAGAAAAGGGTTCTGTTTGGAATGAGGTTATCACGAACGCTGAGTACAAGAGCCTCGAACTCGTTGGGAGAATGGGACATCCGGTTCCAGTACGACAGAGACGCTGTGGAGGCTGAAAACAAGTAAAATAACTAGGTTTCCTCCATTATGTCGGAATAAAATTGTTACATTTAATACATTTTATCTTCGCATTTGATGTTTCTTTTTTCTTACTAGGATGAGGGAAGAACTCATTAAAGTGTCGGAAATAATCAAGGAAAGAAACAAATCTAGATCCAAGTATTTTCAGTATGATTATCTGGATCCGGAATTCATCCCAAACTCCATCGCTATTTGAGGTTACTATTTGACAACCACCGACATGTCATTGACATCGGAAATTCAATAGATCCAGTGAAATAAAGGGATCCAGTTAAGACTGAGTAAACACATATTGATTCACAGATACTTAGCCCTTATTTAGTCTCATATTATGAATAAGAATAAAATAAATAAATTGAAGAATTGGTAAAGTCGAGTACCTCTTGTTCTATCAATCACACATGAAACTGTTTTACCAAGCAAATTGTGACTTTGCGACTTGCACAGGTGGCGGTATTTACGAATGATTCTTTATAGTGTAATTGTTGTTCCTGTTGTGTTTTTCATTAAGGGTACGAAAGATACGTGCGATATGTAAAACTGAAAGGAAATAAATTATTATTATTATTATTATTATTATTATTATTATAGTGTAAATATATTTTTGTGTGATGTACTACGAGAGTGAAATTTGTCCAAAGCTGCATTCTGCTGTAAAGTTTTCGCAAAATATGCCCTTTTGTTTTTATATAAATGAATTTGTAAAACATATTTCTTCTATTACCTGTTTGTTCCTCAATGAATACTAATTTTACTATCACTTTACTGTTTTGTTCTTGTACTCATACATGTTCATAAGGTCACATCATGGCACCATAACAAGTTGTAATTTTGATTTGAGAATAAATTGAATTCAGTTCAGTTTAAAAAAAAACTTAACTGAGTAATATTTGAGAGTGTGCATTTTCTAATTTTTCGTACATAACCAACAAAAAATTTGACAGCCACATTTTTCCTTTATGTCACATACACACAAGAAAATCCTTCCTAAATTGAAACAAAAAAGTGACAGTATCAATGTTGATAATTCACGAAAACAATAGGAGAAAATTGAGAATTACGACTGGGGAAAGGGGATTACGAAAGGGGATTCAATTGGCCTGTTTGCACACAGCAGTGTGGGGGTCGCCATCTTGTCGGGGTGTTTCCCAGTGCCCGTGGATATGTTGTTATGTCATTATTGTTGGCTGCACTTGATTGATCCAGTCACGGTTGATTGAACTGGGGGCTCGGGGACACGCAGTGCTTGTAATTCAAAAGAAATCTCCTAATGACTCTTTTGTGAGGAAAATTCCATTTCGCCCTTTCCGTTCGCACGGGTGAAAACGCATGGATTATTGCAAACGCTTTACGTGTAAATTTTTATTCAAATTAACATTGAATGAAAACAGCAAACATGCAGTTAACATTCTGAATGTAATTTGAGTAAATTATGTTTGGTTTCATTAAATAAATCTAAAAAAGTGAGTGGCAATAATGAAACAAGAAGGAAAACCTGCTTGTTTTTGCTATTAGCTTTGTACTGTTACTTTGGATGTTTTGTTACACAGCTGCACCGTGGCAATAAAAGAGTGCTAAATAAAATAATAAAGTAATAAAAGCACCAAAACAAAACAGAAATAAAGATTTGACCCTCAAAATTTATGAGAGATTTATGGTAAGAGAAGGTCCACGTCAGTCTTTTTTTGTTTTGGTGGAGTAGAAAAACTAACTTTAAGTGAATAGCCTGATGCTTTTGCTGTTTACTTTTTTGGTTTAAATTGAGAAATTATTTGCTCAGTCAGAAATGAAATATTTCTTTTTAGGCCTATCAAAAATATTGTAATTTCAACACTCATTTTTTGTAATATGAATCATTACAATCCAGCTTTCATTTTGTTCACATTGAAAAGTAATTCTTTGATAATTCCAAAAATATTGTTTCGGCTGTGTGACTATTTAAAGACCGTCAGAGTCATTCTTTATTTATTTGAGCTACATTTTGAGAAGGAAGTATTCTACTCTATTAATTGATGTATGTTTCGTGAAATACCGATTTTCCTGTCCCTGGTGCAGGTGTAGGGTATTTACCGTGACATTTAGGAATTTGGTTTAATGCAAAACTGAAACAAAACAAAGGCCAACGTTGGTTGAAGTTGAGTGGATCGTTATTTTCTGCGGTGCAAAATTTCATTGTTCTTTGTTTGAACTTTTGTTTGATTGTCAAGACGAAGTATTTCTGGATTTGTCATGGGAAATGGTAACAGAAATAACTTATTCTCGACAAAGAGAAAACAGCTTTTGGTCAGAACTGGAAGTCAGAGAGGAAAGGGGACTGACGCCAATGTCTGTGTTATTTTATTCGACAATAACGGAAGAAAAACCGAGACCATTTTATTGGACTGTAAGTTCAGAGATGATTTTGAAAGTGGACACACGGACAACTTTCCTGTCAACCTGATGTAAGTACTTCATGCATTGCATTGTTTTTAATCACAGAGATATAGGCATAATTTTTTTTCTGTCCATTCATTCCATCACCAATTTTTTCCACGAATGTAAGAATAATAAGGTAAAGATTGGCCTTGTTCATGGTTGACTGAAATTTTCCCTGTTTAAATAGAAGTGAGGAAGGAAAACCCCTTGGTGACGTCACAGAGATTGAACTGTGGAGAGATGAAGGTGGACTTAGTTCTGATTGGTTTTGTGACGTCATATTTTTGATGGATTTGGAAGCAGGTATTCTCATTTCAAAAACAGTATGTGCAAAATAACATAGATTACATAGATCAATGAATGTGGGTTTTTGGGGGGGCATCTGATGGTAGTGGATGTATTAATGGCCAACTTCTATTGAAAGAGCTTTTGTTACAGGTCAATGCAAACCTTTTCCTGTCCAAAGGTGGGTGAGACCAAATTTTCATTACAAGATTAAAGCTTATGACACCTTCCTGACACAGGATGATCCCAACAAAACCCAGAGATCACTTGAATTGTAGTACAAACAAACCTTGTACAAGTATTCAGGAAGAGATACAGGATTGCCTGGACTAATTGAAAAGATCCCCAGTGATGAGGAATTTTCCACGGAATATTTTCTCGTATGGCAATTTTTGGGTGATGTCTCCCTTTCAACTTGGAAACCAAGGCTTCGGTTCATTCCATAATCTCAATTGAGGGTGTTATCAGAGTGGACATCTTTTTTTTAATTTTGGAGGACACAAGTCCCCTGCTTCGACATTGATTCGCTTTCTAAAGTTGAGTACACTTTCTTCTGTTACTTTGATGCCTCTGTGGCTGCCCATAATTGATGCAGAACGCATGTGTTTGGAAATAATTGTCACTCTTTTTTGTGAAGTGCACAACAACTGTAACATTACTTGGGGTAACAAAGCCCATTCGCCTATTGCTAACACGCAATCTCCCTTAATTTATTTAAATTATGAGTCATCAGCAAAATTTTGTTGATTTGGTAAATTCATTTCAGAGCGTTTTGGCTTCAACAACTATTTACACGCAATTTGTAAACATCTTCGTAAGTGCCTCGTTGCCCTCTGAGTGGAACACAATCGAGGACATGAAGAAAGCATTCAGGAACCACACCTACGAATTTCCCAAGGTAGAGTGAAATGTTACATTAACCTCTGAAAGCTTTCTGTATTTCTTTGAATTTTATCAGACCTTCATGACTCAAAATGTGTGGTTTTTCTACCCGGTTTTCTGACATGTCCTATTTCCAGTGTGCAGAATTCTGGAATGATGATGAATGGTTTGCAGCACAGAGACTTGCGGGAACCAATCCTAGTCACATTGAGTTGTGCACTGAAATTCCAATGGAGTAAGACCTTTAAATTTTTATGAAAGGATCATAGGAATACACATATACACTGTATTATTGAGGTTTTACTCTTCAGAATTCACCTCTGTTGTACTGAATATAGTTACTCAATTGACGACACGAAGGCGACCAAACTTTCTTTCTGAAATTTCTATGGATTATAACAAAAACAATGTGTAATCAGTCAAACTTCTTCCTTCTGTAATAAAATCACATCTTAAAATTACAGTATGCAGGAAAACATCAATTCTTATTTTCCAGTTTTGCAGTAAGTGAGCAAGACCTGCGTCCTCTTATTGAGGATCGCAGTCTCGAAGATGCCCTGAAAAACAAGAAGCTGTTCATTGTTGACTACAGGATCCTTGATGGAATCAAGGGCATGCCTAATAGAACGGTAATCTCTGTTTCCTTGGGGTTCGTTCTTGGCCTTAGCTTTATTTTTAATACTCATTCTAGTAATATGCGATATCCCGAGCTCAGTTTTAACTTATCTTAATCGCAACGTCAAAGTTGCTGCAATCATGCTTCAATGAAATTTCTAAATCCATCTCTTTTCTCTGGTTATCATTCCAGATTGTGTCTCCAATGTGTCTATTTTATCTAAACACGAAAGGAACCTTGTTGCCTGTGGCGATTCAACTGTTCTCCAAACCTGGACCCGAAAATCCGGTTAGTGAACTAAGCTACTAAGCTGTCAGAAATAATCGGTTGGGTTTGAATTTTGTACCAAATTGTAAAAATGTTTGCGTCCTCTCCGAGTCCAAGTCTCCAAGTCTCCAAGTCCTCTTCACAGTTTTCATTATGTACATGTTGATCTGTTTGATAAGTTCTGTGCTCCATTTCAAGGTGTTCTATCCCTCTGATGATCATAACGTCTGGACTTTGGTGAAGATGTGGTTCAACATGACAGAAACGAGTTTTCACCATGCGGTCGCTCATTTGGGTAAAGCAAAATTTTGACCTACCCTGACGATTAAAACTGAATGTATAACTTAGGCCCACTGAGCTTTTAACATTGAAAAGGTCTGAGCACATCCGTTTTTCCTATTTTGAATTCAAATTTAAACAATTAGACTAGAACTTCCTTTTCAAAAATAGAAATTTGTGTCAGTCTTGCCCAATAAACGAATCCAACTCTAAATAGGGAAAACACGATTGTATTGTTGAGTGATTGCTTGATGATTTTAGGTTTGACTCATCTAGCAATGGAGGCTGCGAGTATCGCCACCCACAGATGTTTGGCTCCAAATCATCCGGTGTTCAGACTTTTGGCGCCTCATTATTTCTACTTGTTTGCTATCAATCAGTAGGTTGTCATAGATATCATTAAAACTGATTGCATTGTAAATTGTTCCATTTTCATCGTTAAATTTAATCTTAGTACCTAAATTTTGATTAAAGACGGGAATTTCTAACAATTTATTTCGAAAATCAGCGTGCAGATCCAACCTTTCAATTTTCATGGCATGAAGGGAATTACATGAATAACACATGAAGCCCTTTGAGATGGAGCCAGATGCAATTCATTTATGGCTCGTGGGTTTCAATTCTTCCAGGACAGGTCTTAATAATCTGGTAACTGAAGGAACGGCATTTGATACATTGTCGAACATTGGAAGACAAGGAGGCCTGCAGTTAATCCGAAGGGTGTAAGTTTGTAAGTTGAATTATGTTATTGAAGTAAT
>JBCAUG010016902.1:0-10867 GCA_038406175.1 Haplosyllis leylae
ACCCCCCCCTGTGGACTGACAAACACGAGTGAAACTATTACCTTCCCCATTCCTCCGGAATGCGGGCGGTAATAATTGCATCTCTCGCCAGTTAACATATTGCTTACTTCTATTTTCTCCTCATAAAAAGAATCATTCATACCATATTTCGATCACAAAATTAAAATTAACAAAAAGTCAATTAAATTGTCTTCAACAAATATGCCAATTGACCTCCCAACAAACGTGAACATTTCTCATAAAAACAAACAGTAACGACGTAACATGAACTTAAAGATAAATTCTAAGGTAATGAATTTTAGAAAAATGGTTGGAGAATAATCCTTTTCTGATATGTGTTGTTATAAATCTCCTTTTCTATCATTATTTATTTAATTTCAGTTAATCATATGTTCTGTTTCATACTGTATGCAACATTTTCAGGATTTCTATCACACACGCATGTATGCTGATTGTTGAGTGCGGTAGGTTAACCCACTGTGGTCCTCTTAGTAAGCACAGCAAAAGCTTAGATATCAGCATTCCATGATTTATTAGTGAGCATCGTGTTTGTTCTTCCACCAGGATTTTCTGCCATGAACCTGAAATAAATACAATTAATTTTATGTTAAACTTAAAGCAATAAAGTTAAAATGTAACATGCATCATGAAAGGCGACTTAATCTAAATTCTGCGAAGTTGAACAATTACGATTGAATCCTTTATTCCTGTGTGTGCCACCTTCTATTATCAGGGATTAATTTAGTTTCGTTTAATTTATTAACTTCTCAGGATTCACTGATCAGTTGAGGGTGATAAAAAGACTTACCTTTCCAATTCATCCTGTGTATCAAATATTTGCACATGGAAGGGACTGCCTGGAACGTGTTCTCCTGACCACTTAATGTGCACGATGTAGTCTCCAACCTAATTGTTAAAATAATGAGGTGCAACCACTGTAGCTCAAGCATTAGAGAAATCACAATAAAGTACAATACAAAATAAAATGAACACAATTCAAAACACATGTTCGAAATATAATCACCTCAGTTGGGTCATATCTGCACAATATGGTTCTATCTTTTTGTGACTCTCTCTGCATTTCTACGCGGAAAGCGCCTGAAAAAAGTGAGTTGTAATAAACTGTTATCATGACACAATTCTCGTTATCATTTGGAAAGAAATGAAAGCAGTCTGAGAAATATTATCTGATATGTATTTATGAAATCATTGCAGGGTGAATTTTTTAAGCTGTCATTTTATGTTGTCAAATGACTCGAACTGGGGCGAAATTCCAGAAAAAGTACCTTTCGGTCCTCTGATCCTAACGGTGAGTTGTCCAGCACCAGCACCACGGGTTTCAACAATAAAACGGCTCTGGAACATTGCCAGAATACCGTGCTCTATTCCTGGGCCTGACACACGTACTTTTGAGGCGTCTGGAGCCCCTGATACCTTCAGGACGAAGGGACTTCCTGTGAGGAGAATTTCATGTGTTAACAAAGCACTGATGCGAAAATCACTGTGCAGTTTTAGTTTAGGTTCATCACTGGTAATAACTAAATATCAGCTCAACAGGTTAGTGGTGATGATTTCGACTGAGAAGTTACCTGGAACATGTTCGCCGCCATATTTGATCTGCAGTACATGGCGTCCAGCCTCCTGCGGCTTAACATTGAGGGTAAATGTGCCATCCCGATGGTCGTACAATTCACAGTAGGCAACCTTGTGTGGGCCCATGCAATGAGCTGTGAGTTCACCTGTCACAAAAATGTCAGAATATGCAGTTAACTTAGAAATTTCTGACAAATTACATGGAATTTTTTTTTCTTTCAACGCGATGACCCACGCATACATGCATACCTGGCCCAGCTCTTCTTGTGTCAATGACCGACTTGATCTCTTTGCCCATGATTCCTACTTTAAGGCCTTCACCGGTACACACAACCTTTGATGCATCGCTAGCGGCAACCACATTCACTTTGAAAGGTGAGCCTCGCACTTGACGGTCTGACCACTGGATGTTCAAAAGGTAAGCACCTAAACAAATAAATATATAAGTCAGTGAAATTGTTTTAAACATTTAAAGGAATAATGTATTGTAATTTATCACTTTCAAAGGTGTTACATCCCACAAGGAATAGTGAAAAAAAATTACCAGGAATTGTTGGAGTGTATACACATCGATACTTGTTGTCACCCAAACTCTGTGAGTGAACTTGAATGTCTGCCTTGACGCCGCTAAGTTTCACTTCTGGAATACCAGGTCCAGCCTCAGTTCCGTCAATCACGAATTCTGCCTCTTGGTTAACACGGGCTTCTTGCAGACCACGCCCAGTCAAAATAACCTTCTCGTGATTTGGAGCTGCGGCCACGGGAGCTGGAGCTGCCACTGGCGGTGGGGCCTGAACCGCCCCTCCGCGAGCAATGCCAACGAAAGGCGTGCGGGGCAAAGGAATATCCGCCCACCAGATACAAAGGTAGTGCTCACCTGTAAGATCACAAACAGTGATTAAGAAGAAAAACAAGATATAGTTGCACCAAAATAACTAAAGCCTCTTTACTAGGATGTGACATGATAATTTCTGGGAAAAACTAGCGGCACTTTACCCCAGAAAAATTAGCAACAAGAAGACGACCGACTAGAAGATTCGTTACTATCATGTCAAATATGATTATGAAACACATACCAGGCATACGAGGCATAAAGCTGACCAGGTATCTGCCATTGCCTCTGTGATCAATTTCACAAGGCACAGTTCCTGCTGGTCCTCGCACTTCAGCGGTGAGCTGTCCGGGACCTGTGGACACAAGTACAAACACATGATTCGTAAAGTTTATTATTTTTCTTCACAACAACAATAGCTTTGGAACTTTCTTCAACGTTTTGATTGATGTAAATTTTCGTTACCTGCATCGATGCAGTCAAGCTCAAAGCGCTTAATCTGGTTAACCTCAAGTTGCATCTGGTTATTGGCATCGATGATGGACTGCCAGCCGTCAATACAACGTACTTTTCCTGCATGCACCACTTTAGGATGGTATGGAGATCCTGCAGAAATGAAAATATAGTTATGTTTGGGTAACCACTATTGATCAACCCAGACCAAACCAAATGTTTCAGTTCACGTCCGATTTTATGGATCAATAGTTTGTTATTAATCTTAATGAATTTTTCAATAAATGTCAAAATAACAGTTACCAGCTACTTCCCTGCCATTCCACAGGATAGTTATGTTGTAGACGCCAACCTCCACGGGTATATAGGACACGATATATCTTCCGCTGTGATCGATCTCAGTCATAACCTGGAAGTGACAAAATAAAATAGATGCTTCTCGTGTATTTACATTTCTCAGTGAATCGCTAACCGCCTAAAATAAAACTCTGAATTTTACGTGTCTTCGGAGATTTAAAGTACCTTAGCCACGCTGTTGGGACCTTCGACAGTAACATTCAGGTCACCCCTTCTGCCTTGAGTGTCTACGATGAAAGTGGAAGTCTTATCTTCCTCACCCTTCGCCAGACCATCGCCATGCGCCGAGGCAGTCGAGTTATCTTGGATTGCCTGTGTGAGTGGACATCCTGCAAAGACAACATTTGATATAACCTAAAAATGTTTTCATCATCATAATAATACAGTATGTAAATTCGTATTTCCAAATTTATTATATTCACTTATTACCATGTGTAGTCATTTGTAGCGAGACTGTAAATTCATAATCATTTGAAAATACGACACAAACTTAAGCCACAAATGAAAGCGTTACTTAGTAAATACACTAAACAAAGTCCAAAATACCTCCATTATTACTATCCCCTTTACACATACTTTGAAAGAAATTCCGTAAAATCCACTTATGCGTGTATTGCTTGCTACTGTCGGAAAGGGACATAATAACAAAAACTTATCACAACGGGGGACTGCACAATACTGGACGAACATGTAGACGAAACATTTTACAATATGCAAAGATCATACAAGTAAACAAAAAGTGAGCCACAATATGCCATTATCGTAAAACTCCTCTCAGGTAGAGCATGCATCATGTAGCAATAAACAATGGGAAACACCGGAGTGCACAAAGGCTGGTTTAGATGGGCAATATGCTACACCTGCTGCACCCCCGAAGGTAACATAATGCACGTAATTCCTCTACATTGAAACTGTCCCATGTTTCCGCATTTAATTTGCACCTTCTTGCAATCAATGGTTTCCATTTATAATTCATAACGTTGGGTGTCCTCAATTTAGATCATCACTCTTTAAAGTTATGCGTACCTATACACATGACCACAGCTCGCATACTGTTGAGTCATAAATGACCATTAGTTCCAGCTGTCTACCAGTGTCAAACATTGTTTGCATCCAGTAGCTTTGTTGGATGCCTACACATGGCCAGTTAGGTACAATATGAGGGTAATTTTGCCACGAGATTTAGCCGTCTTACTATTTTAACTGTGTTTGTTTTTATACTATTTAAACCAATAGTAAATTAGCCAAATGAGGAAGGGCCACATATAACACACGATCACTTTGGTCACTTCGTAATTTTGCCCCTGGGTTTTGGCGAACCTATTATACTGGGAAACTTACTGCTGGAGGCCCTCGACGTAGCTCTATCTGGGAACGTGGGTCTGTGATTGTGTTCACAAAAGAAACAACATACAAGTCTATGTAAGATTCCCTTATGATGACCAGGTAATCCAGCTAAACTCATAGAATCGAACTGCTGCCAGTACAAACTCCTTATGTCCTCATTGATCTGGCTGAGATCCTCAGTTCGCACATACTGGATTAGAGATTGTTCGTATTGTGAATAGTCTTGGTACAGGGATTCCGTATCCCCGTCTGAACTGTGTTCCTGGGAATCCACTATATACGTGCAAGCACTGTGAACACTGTCTGTCCCGCTGAAAGTGCGCTCTCGCTTTTGATGATAGATCCCCATCTCTCCGCACGGGGCATCGCAGGAGCTGAAGCTTTCCGCATGGCGCAACAGCTTTGATTTCACCACCCCGCGACTGCTTCCGTGGCTGTCACCGAGTTTGTGATCAGAATGGTGCCGTCTCCCTCCACGATCATACACAGAATGCCTGTATCCCACAGATGAATCGCTGTCATCCCCGGGATATATGTTTTTCGTACCCCGTCTCCAGTGCGGCAATCGGTTACGGTCCCGTGCCTTTCGCGCCGCAGCATTAGAGCTCCACGTTTGAAACAACAGATGCCTCTGGCTTTCTTTGTTCAACACGGTGACGTGTTTTTTCTGAAAATGATGTCGCGATTCCTCACCGCTTTCACTATCGTTACCAGTATTAATAAACCTGCCACGCGGGTCAATGATATTTTCAGCGTTTTCTGCGCCGCTTTCACAGTCTGTGCCAGAGCTGCTCACTTGGAAACCGTCGCTGTCTACGTGGATTTCGCGTTTGTTTCTGGTGTGGTGAGGGTTGATCAGATGTTCACCGACATTGTTACCATGTGTATGAAAAGACGTCGGCTGGGGGACTGTCACCTTGGCACTAATACAGTTATGTCTATTGTCTACCATGGGTTTCCCATTGTCTGGTACGATAGCTCTGCCTGGAGGAGGAAGAGGGTCACCCGAGTGAGTTATCATCAGGGTCGTCAACGTTTCATCCCCATGTTCTGCAGGAGAGAAGGGCCGACGTGGTGGAGGATACGTCGCATAATTGGTGTATCCATTGCTCCCGTCACTCCCCTGATCGCTGTTTTCAGTCTCAACATGAGACGTGCAATGAACTATGTTCTTGCATTTTCGCACTAACATTCTGTCCAGTGATTTTACTTTCTCATTAGCGAAACCTCTGCTTGGTTGTCTGGTAAAAGTGGTTGGTATAACTTTGACGAAAACCGTTCTTTCTGCTTGTGTGAACTGTTTCTGACCTTCTCGTGAGCTGGATCCTGCATAAGCCTGAACTGATACACTTTCATTCTCTTCTAGTGTTGAACAAAGTTTTGGCATTGACGACTTCACAACATTTTTCTGTGACCTAGCGAAAACTCCTTGGGAATCAGTCATGGTATCCTGGGATGTGGGATTCTGATTTATGCTGGAGCCAGAGGTGTACCTCATATCTGCCCCTGATGAGAATGTCAACGTTTCGTTGGAACTCCGACCTAAACCTTTATATCTGTCACTTCTGAGATCACCTGAAGAAACATCAAATGAGGTGACACTTGTCAGTGACATGTCACTCGTCACGACCGGGAGATTCGTTACATGAGCATGCGCGTTTAGCGCTCTAGGTTGTTGGGAACCTTCGTGATACTCAGAACCAGACAATAGTAAACTTCCCTCTTCGCTAAGTTCGGAACTTACGTCACTGTTTTGCCCAACCATAGCGTCCTCACACTGAACCCTGGCAGTGTGGGTTTGTGCACTGGAAGACCTCACCCTATCCACCAACTGCGATACAAGGTTACTTGGATGTACCTCCTCTGCGAAGTCAATACTGCTCTCTTTTTCTTCTTCTTCTTCAGCGTCAATTTCTCGAAATTGCTTCTGTGATGCATCTTCAAGATTAGACTCAAATGTGTCATCAGACTTCACATCGCCTACATTTGGCCCATTGTGTTCATCTGCCTTAGTAAACAGCTTAATCGCAGCATTTTGCTTAATATCTCTCAGTCTTTGCCTGGTGCTTGGAGAAAGCGCTGCTCTGGGAAGCTGCAGACGTGGGGTGGGAGTGCGCGCCCCTTCAGCAGATGAGTACCTGGTTCCATTGGTGTGATTCCTGTCTAGCATAAGGTCTCCATCTTGATGTCTTCCTTCATCATCCGAGTAACAAGTTGTTTTGTCGTCCATGACATCTTCTTCATCCTGATTCTTCCATTTACCGCTCAGTCTCGCATGCCAGCGTCGCAACTCTTCGTGCAGGTAAGTGGGAGGCGGATCCTTGGGCCACTGAATCTCGACTGTGATCTTTGGTTCGGAACTATTCGTATTTTGGTCTCCATTTTTTACCATTAGCTCGCGAGAATCGACCACTAGAGTAGGACTTCCTGGTCTATTGTTCTTCGAATCAACGGTATCAAAAGCCTTTCTCAAATCAATTAGCTCCTTTGATACAACACTGTCTGCTTCGGAAGGTTCCGAGTTGATCACGTGTTCTTCCGCAAAAAATTGAGTTTGTGTCAGATCGTCAATTAGCTTACTAGGATCTGGTGCTTGATTCACACAATTCATATTTGTGAATTCATCTTTTAGCACAAGCGGCAACTGGCTTTTGCGCGTTTCATTTGGAAGTCTGCCATTTGTAGTATTAATCTCTGAACTGTCCAGATTCAGAGATATGTTCTTATCGCCATCTGGCCCTATGGTGGGCGGCGGCACCCAAGGCAATTCAGGCTTCATGGAATCAACGTGTCTCGTGTCAAGTTTTGTAGATGATTCGGTATTTTGACATTTGGAATCATATTTATTAAGAACTGGCAATTCAGTTTTGTTTAGTGTTTCTTTATTATTAAGCTGGTTGGGTAATGTATTACCAGATGGTTGAACTGGGGTTTCTATTGTGGGAATCACACAATCAGAAACTACCGAATCTGTTTTACTCGCCGTAGAATAAGTTCTGGTCCTGGTGGCCGCCATGGGGGAAGGGAAGCTGCTCGTCATTGAACCTTTCCTGTTCAGCTGTCCCGATGAAGCTCCACCTCGACCATAGTACACAATAGTCTTACATCCTCTCTGCTTCTCAAGCTCCATTATACTGGATCTCCTAGTCATTTGATTTCTCTTCTTCAAAACGGAATTTAGTTCGTTGTAAAGATCTACTTGTGCTAACTTCATGTTTCGTGCCCTTGGTGGACGTTGACTGATACAGGTCGTTTCATTCTCAGCAATTGGCCGTGAGACCGAAGGCGTCTTTGGATCACTTTTTTGTCTTTGTATTGTTGATTCTTTGTCACTGCTGTAGACAGTCGACAAAGTCTTTGGTGATGATGCGTTCGATCCTTCGGGCGTTTCTACATCAGAGACTTGAACCTTAAGACCCGACGGAACCAATTTGTTGTTTTCATTAAGTAAATGTATCCCAGGAAGACGACCATTTTGTTGGGCGTGTTTCGCTTCTGCAATACCTTTCTGGGCAATTTTACTGTCATACACAGCGACATAAGGCACAGATTTGTGATCACATTGGTTCACCAGTGACTTAGGATCCGGAGGCCCAACTTTTTCACACAGTTTCACTGGTGACTTGGGATCTGGAGAGCTGGGGTTCTCGCTTTTTTCATTTGCTGGCTTGTCAGGTTCCATTATGACGTCACCATTCAACGTAAGTGTACTGCTCATTGTCGCGTCATTCATTGAGTACTTGCAGGTGGCGTCGCTTGACGTCAGAATGTCTGGCGGACAAGAACTGTTTCCTCTTTCACCTTTTTCCAAACTATCATCTTCATCCCGAGTTCTGTTCAATTTCCTCAGAGCATTTTTTAACTCAACAAGGAACTTGTTACCCTCTTCCGCTACCTCCGCCATTTTTGTGATAAAATGTTATTCACAAAGGGAAATACATCGATCTGCTTTGTGAACTGTATAATTACTGAATGTACCATGCCTTCGCTCAAGGAATTGTATGTTCTTCACATGTTTGGTTCTTGAAACTCACTGGTTTTGGACACAACGAATTATCCACGAATGTATAAAGGATATATTCCAACGAATGTAGACTTTGTTCTTTGAGCCATGCGATTCAAATACGTAAATGTCTCAGTGTTGATCAGCTTGGTTAAGTTGTTGCATGCGGCGCAAGGTAGTCATTCTGATTGCAAAATCTTGGTTAATTACGTATGGCAAATAGAAGCAAATGTGTCGTTCAGCAGCTTGCATAAGCAAAATGTCTATCATACGGAGTATCCATACGAGTCGCCTCTACC
The DNA here is from genome assembly GCA_038406175.1 of Haplosyllis leylae. Classification (NCBI taxonomy): domain Eukaryota; kingdom Metazoa; phylum Annelida; class Polychaeta; order Phyllodocida; family Syllidae; genus Haplosyllis; species Haplosyllis leylae. The sequence continues at coordinate 8,885 of JBCAUG010016902.1, forward strand.
GTAAAGGGATGTTATGTAGAGGTCTGTGTGCATGAGTCGCAGGCCTTATGCGACAGGCTGTGGACATGTTAAGTACCAGCTGCTCCTTCAGTGTCTACTGTCACTTTACGTGTATCTACCTCATACTTGTAGACAGATATAATGTACAGCAGGTCGGAGTTCAAATTACCTACAAACGCATCCCGCACATTTTATTAGGAGAGAATCACCTCGTAAACTAACTTAGCTGCCACAAGAAACGTATCAATTTCCTTAAGCTGGAATCCATTCCAAAGCGCCAAATATACTAATCCAGAATATTGGGGCACTACGGATATTGCAATCCCTTACTTACAAAAATAATGTTTAACCTCACCATGTCCAAAAATATTGTTTGCATCCTAAAGACACACCAGTCTGAGCGTTAATACTGAAAAAGTCACCCTTGTGCTCTGTGAATGATGGTCACTCCACTGCCAAACAGTACGATGCATCCACTACGATCCAATGAACAATTGTAACCAAAGTCGATCAGACAATTTGGTGGAATTGCCGTATCTTCACGTGGCTTAAAGCCTGCCAGTCCATGATAGAGTCAAACTGTGATAATTGATTTTGCCTAATTTGAGCAATAACTAATTTAACTAGGCGATTACTTTTCGACTGAATTGCCTTTCATATTTCCTGCGCAAACACTACTGTACATTATCATTGTATTATGTAACTTACAAACTGACGAACTAAGTATGGTTGACTTTAAACCTTCACCAGTGAAGTAAAATACTTTGGAACTAAAATTGGCTTGCCGTGAACAAAGCATTATTATCAAAAGAATTCAGGAATGTTCCTGTAAAAAGGACTACAAACAGAATCCAACAATTAAAGTTCTGTAACCAATTACATCTTTTGAGTTTTTTTCACAATATCACAATTTGATCAATTCGTTGGTGCGAAATATTATTCTGCAAGTAAGCTAATAATGAATTTAAGCTTTAACAGAATGTAATTGACACACAGATTGCTTTTTAATTTTTAATAAGATGTCCATCTTTTCCCAATGGCTGCAATGCCGCATGAAAAAGAAAAGATGTGAAAAAGAGGAATTAAAACGTAGCCTTCTTGATAAGAATGGAAGAAACTGACACGACAGACAATAAAATGACGGGTTCTTCCTCCTGTGTAAATAAATGCCAGTGTAATGTACATTGCCAGGGAGTGGTCACGAGGCTCGACCAGTTGCGACGGTGCACAGTCCAGGTGGTCTCCCGCAACATTTACAGCCAAAAGTGAACTGAACACAAAACTGATCACGTTTCACGTATTAAAACTAATCATACTGTCGTTCCATTCAATCGATGAAAAAAGTCGTCATGTTTGTCAGTCGAACCTATCTGCAGATGTGTTTCCAACCAGACCGACGGCCATTACCAATTTCAATTGGATTACTATATTTCAGCGGAAATATTCCAAGTTTTTAAACCATCAATTTTTTTGTCTCTTCTGTCACTGAGAATGTAATTTACGTATTTACACGGAGAAGTGAGACGTAGCACATCACGGAGACTGTACAACATCACACGAGACTAACACTACAGACGCCTATGATGTGGTGGGGCGCATCTACGTAATTTATTTTACAAATAAAAGCGTTCAATCTTAACCACAAAAAGGTAAAGATGTTTATGGTGGTAGATTACGTGAAGAACAAGAATACCTTCATCATCATAACTCCATCGTAATACTAAATATAATAAAATTAATTACTATTTCCACACATAAATGGTGACTTGAGACAAGACTGAATTACAAATGTGTCAAAAAATTGTGAAATGATCGATTGAATACTTTTTGCATACGTTGTGAACTTATCAGACCTGTGCAGTCTACAATTGTATTTTTAACATGCTCATATAAATGGGTGCAATATGAAAAATAGGTCCATGGGACCTGTGCTGATTTAAACAGTGAGAGATTGAGCTGGTGATATGTTATTAAATTGCTCAT
>JBCAUG010016913.1:0-10867 GCA_038406175.1 Haplosyllis leylae
GGCCAATAGGAGGCCGCTATATACCCGTATATATAGAGCGCACTGCTAATAGGCCCAGAGTAGAATAAACGCACTCTAAAACTCTCAGCTGCTATCCTTTTGCCTAAACAACGAGGTACGCACACGCGCACCTTACATTATTGTTACAAAGTAAATGTCTCCAACGGAAAGAGAAGTATAGTTGGCATAATTTGGTCAATTACTCAAGCTCAATTCAATTCAGCAATTACATTTTGTTATGATCATTAAAGTAATGAGTAATCTTTGCAACAGCAGCGATACACAATGCAGATTGAATTAATTCATCCTTCACGAAACTGCTAAACCTCACTTTCAGCACAACAGCATTTAGTTCAAAATACGAACTTTCCAGTGAGATCTTTCATAATTTATTTTGTATAGAAAAGTATGAAGAAATGTCACTGAACTATAAACTTATAACAATAATTCCTTTATAAATATTGTTATGTTTTCTGTATTCCAAAGTGGGCCTACTTTTCGTAAAAGAACCAAGTATCCTGTCCCAAGTCTTTCAAGCTACCAACTCGATGACCAAACTGACTCTAATGAGCTATAAAGAAGCTTATGGATAGCATTGCAAATTCTTCTATATATGGATGTCCTCAATTCTGGTGTCGTTAAATACTATCGTTGGAACCCAAACGAAGTAGGGGAAGCAGGCTTATTACATAGGTTTGTCAGAAACATAATGGTAGATATTTAGTGAAATGCAAAAACCGTTTTTGTCTTTCAGACTCAGAACGATGTCTTTCAGTTGTGCATGGATCACTGCGTCAAATCCTTTCGGTACCCAAAATGAATTCAGCATCGAAAAGAAGTCTAGAATCCCACATCTACCACTTCCACAAGCAACTACGCCTACTACATTTCCATATTTATTGTTTGGCGAAAATCTCGTTGTGTGCTACTGTCAGTAAAACTGGTCAAGAACTCATACAGGAATTTTACCTTTTGGTCACCATCCCTCTGGACGGTGAGTTCTATTTAAGTCAACAGGTCTGAATATTCCTTCTTAACGCAGTAACAATCCAACAGTTGGAAGGGTTCATACATGAAGTCTTCTAGGATGTGTCATCTTCATCTATTTCATGGAAGCATCCATCACAAGTGTCTCAAAGCTGTCAAACAAAGCAGCTTCCTGATCTCCTTACTTAAATGGATCTATTCATGGTCTCCATGGATTGTCACCATTTGCACCAACAGATGAGAAATTTGCGCATTATGGTTTGAATTAGTGCATCATGACCACAAAAGGTCATTCACAATTATTCCAAATGAAAGATTTTTAGTGACTCTGATGTATCAGCCAAAGTCATTATCCCGGGCCTAACTTTGCAGAAAGCTGTGAGGCACTTCTCCTGAGCTCATAAAATTGTGTAAAAGAGCAAAAAGGACTAGTTAAATAGGAACAAGAATTCCCTTAATGAGGTGACTCATTGCCGAGTCACCAAATACCAATACAACCCACAATACAATCCGTGAAACAACAAAGCCTATTCACTTATTGCCTAAACATACAGCTTGAGATTAATTCTGGTTGTGATGATAAACAACTTTCATGCCTTTTTTGGTCTCCTTAACAAAAGAGTTGCTGGATCCACCACTGTGAGTTTACATGAGATAGCAGCAAACCCTGCACATTATTCAAGCCATCTTATCAGACAGAAAATACATGGGTTCATCACCAATGTGAAAGGTACATTCTTCGCCGGTGGCTTCCGTGTCCCAATATAGACTCATGTAATAAGGACAGAATTAATAGAGGATGAAGCTGCAGAAAAAGCTCATGTTAGCAATAATTGCCTTCCAGATATATTTCGTCAACATCCAAGAAAAGGTGAATATCTACATGGGACACATGTCACATAGAATTCTGTGAAACACTTCGGCCTTACTGAGCCATGGGGTCGACTCACTCGGAAAGAGCATTATTATTTGTTTAATATTGTTAATGAGCAAATGCTGTTAAGTGGACGAACATCGATCTTTTACCCAACATTATCATGATTTATGACCAGAATCCTTTTAGCCATGGAGTGGTTCACGATAATCATACCTTTTCAGGACACCAAATACAATCTAAATATTGGAACAAACCAGCAGGAAATAACCAACCATAAGGTTTCGACACTGACATTACTTGTAAGCGGCTTAAACGGCAGTTTTATAAACGTTGAATGGTGTGTTCTTGATTGACATAAATGAACCCTCCAGAGCAATGGGTTTCGAATGGATTTCCACACTTTTAACCAGAGCATACCCTATGGGGTGATATATTGTCAAGGTTTGGAACGTTCGTAGCAACACATCGACTTCCATTAACATGTTCCTTAGTTAAGACAAATAAAACCCATAAATATAAATGCTATTCCTCAATTAACGACAAAAATGTTTTATGTAGTAGGACGTCATCTTAGCACACAACTATCTAATCACGGATTAGAAAGGATTTTTAATTGATCTTTTCTCATGCTCTACTGATTTGTTACATTCGCTGAACCCAATGAAATCAGTGCAATTTTTCGCAAATGCTTCTGTCAACTTAGTTTTTTTATAAATTTAAGATGTATCATCAGCTGTGAGTAGGCCACATTGTGATTTACAACAAGGCAAATTAGTGGTTGTCAGATGTGTCAATTTTGGATTGTTGGTTATTTCCGTAAAGTCATTTAAATTCAGGGAAAGCGCAATTCCATGCCTACAAAATGAACTTCAAATGAAGCGATCCGATTTGACGTGTTCATGTTCATTCAGGAGCTGCTTTCTCACCAGTGGATTTAATTCCCTCAAACAGCTTCCCTGGAATTCCATCAAGAATCTCAATCCAGAACCACAGCCTTCTGGATTGACTGCTCATTATATGATTATCGGGAGCCACGCCTGACGTAGCATCCTAAATTCAATCATCAATCTAATTCAACTAATTTATCTCATGCGAAGACGAAAGATTTCATTGTGGGCTGAATCCTGGCGTAAAAACAAATATGCAACAAGCTTGTGATAAAAATTTAATGTTTTATCCTACATTTTACATGTAAAAATCAATGGAATATCCATCAAACTTGAAACAGTTTGTTCTGAATTCAGAAATTTCAAGTCAATATCTGCCAGACATTTTTATCCGACAAATTTCTACATATTTTGTGATGTTTATTTTCAATTTGAAAATTCATTGCAATCATCGTGGAAAGAGTTTTAAAAAAATTAGGTTTTGATCTGACAAATCCTGCCAGACGAAGAGCAACCCACACGCCCTGAGCCTGTCCGTTCTTCATTGGGAGGCACAAAATGGAACACTACTTGTCGGTCTCGGGTGACCCCTAATTAGGCGTTATTGTATTTGACAGCAATCTCGGTTTCTTGGAAATAGATCTAAATGCGACTCATTGCCGTAATTTCAATTTCCGAAAACTCAAACGTTGAACAACATTTTGAACCATTCGTCTGCACAGTAATTAGGGAAAATTATCGTTGTTTAAATTGGCTTATGGAAATAAATCTAACCACAGCGTGTTTGTTCAATAACCACAGTACAAATATACGCCGAACACTTTCGATGTCTCTGTTTGCTTCACTCGAATGAAATTTAAATTTTTCATGATGAATGATTTTTCTTTTCGCAACAAACTGGGGTTTTTCACACAACAGAAATAGATCAATATATAAACAGCTGTCTGAATAATACACAATCTATTATACAAACACATCAGAAATATTATTTGACGATTGTGCGATACTATGAGCCATGACCTGAAACTGTATATGAAATCCCCCAAGCACTAGAAACAGATTTTGATATTGGATTTATTTGTTAAAAGAGCCAGTCCAGTATTCTAGACGTTGAAAATGTCCAAGAATTTGTGCGGTGAATTATCAATAAGGTAGGGAAGAAAATTTGGGAAATTTTGTCATATAGGATCACCACACAAACACGTAACAGTCTGGAAATGTCATGGTATTGATAGAAGATATTCCACGAATTCTGCAGAGACAATCAAGTTATCCTGGTGGACTGATTGTAATGAGCATACATTTCAGAAGAACTACTTTGTAACGTTGTTTCATATGCTAGCTCGTAAAATGACATCACTTGATAAATAAATAGAGTCTACCTAATTATCACAAAACAACCAGAATATTCCCAAAACCTCAGGGTGCAGCATTCTGCTATGTCACCATACTTCAGAGAGGGTTCTGGAATATGACTTTTTTTCTTTCCCCAACCCGTACCCTAATCTAAACCTTAAGACTAGCCTTAACACTGTATTAAAATTGAGGTGTGCATTTACGGAAAACTCTATTGGCGTATGCTCCTGGTGTATCGGAACATTGGACAAAATTCTACACCATAAATAAATTCAAAATAAGCCAGCAATAAAGAAGCCCTGCGTGTCAACAGTTCACAAACTCTCCTATCTGAGTACAATAAGGTCAATGCCACTTTTTCACCCGGAGGATCTCCTAATCTCTGGATTGAAGGGACAGTAATTGGCATTCAGTTAGTGTTAGCATTTTGGACAACATGACATTCTCATTCCAGATTAAAGGAGTCAGAAAATGGAACTCAAACTTGCCAATGGTTGCTTTCATTCCTGCACATCGCAGTGGACTCAGAGTTCACAAAATAATTTAAAACAAGCCAATTTCATGCCTCAAATGCATTGAATTTAAAGGGGAACCACTTGACGTGGTAACGTTAGCTTACATGCTGATGATTTGACTGAACAACTCGCTTGATTGGCCACTCATTCAGAAAAACAGGCAGAATATTTGAGCCCAGAAGATCTCGTCTTCTCTCATTCAATCAAGTTTTTCACAATAAGATCAAATTTTACATTTTAAGACAGAATTTGCATCGCACATGCACTGATAATTCTAGAAATAGAAAAAGTGCAGTGGTGCATGAAACAAACTTCAGTTAAAGGTCTGCCAAGTAGCATATGTCTTGTTGGTACAATAGGATGGGATTTAACTTCGAAACGTAATGGTCAGTGTTCTGAGTTCAACTCCCACTAGAGATAGTTTTATTTTTGCTGCAACTTTTTAAAACCCTTTGATGTAAATTCATGTTTATAATTTCAAATTGATCTTTTCGTGAACAACTCGAATGCGTGAGCTGATTCGAGACGAGCCAAAAATCTACAATGTGAATCCTCTTTCGATTAAATTTTTAACGTTCTCAATTCAAGTTTGAATAACTAAACTTTATATGACAGTCAACTTTTTTAAAGATAAATCAAAACCGCATTATTGATGATTCACATGACACGAAGTTAGCAGAATTAGATCTACTTCCCACGTCCATTTAATTCTGGTCTCGTCAACACAGATGTTGCTAAATATAGAGAAACAAACTGATATTATTGGGCCTGTTCTGCAAATGTACACAGACATTAATAAGCTTTTAGCCTTTTAATATTACGATATTAAACACGATCATACAAAGGTATAGTGACAAAGACTAAATGTCCTAAATGCATTTTTGAGTAAGCACATTGTGACGTAATGACACTAGGTTTTGAAAGGCAACCCCGTGAAATGAAAACTAATTTCTCTAAAGACTCAGACAAAATATTCAAGTTAATTTCCTTCCAAGCATCACCACCATCTACATTTCATAATAGATGTTTGTTGTCTGAAGTGTTGGGTGTTTAAACCTACGAGACAATAATTCCGTGAAACTATCACCCGTTTTGATTTCAAGATCCTCGTTTCCACCGACAAGCACTGGCAGATCCATGTACAAATATCAGGAGAGGCGGTAGAGGACTTGAAAATATGAAACTTAAATGTTAAATGACAGCATTTTACAGCCATCTTCTTCTTGACCTATTTTACAGACGAAGCACTACTTAGGATATATGCCTACTCTCTCTGGTCCTGTAAAATAGGTAATAAACGACCGCCCTAAGCAGCCACAAAGATTCTTTTTTGAAAATTTTTTGGAGGACACAAGTCTTTTTTGTAGGGCCACTGATACCCTTTTTTGGGGTGGAACCCTCGCCGCAAAGATTTCACATTTCCTGGATCCACCCCCACTCGCCCCTCTCAATCCGCCATCTAGTTCTTGAATCTGCTGAAGTGATTTCAAAGTTGGTAGTCTACTAGAAAAGAATGACACAAAATAGACAGTGGAATTTAATTTCTAAAGAAAAATGGATGGTTTGTATTTACCTCCGATGACCATCTGATGTTCCTCGAGATGTTGTGGGTCAAACTTGTCCGCCATGTTGTCCTCAACGCTTCCAGGTAGCGAGGGAAGCACTGACATAATACGTCAGACCTGCCCTCTCTACACATAGAACATCCTCGCACACGGCTTCTATGTAAAAACTCGTGTCAGGCCCTCTGCCGTGGGGCAGATGAAGCTGGCGGTCGCACCAGGTCCAGGTCCACCCAAAGCGGGGCTCACAGACACAGACAGAGCCTTCCTTTCAAATCCAATCTAGTAGGATTGCCCCTACATCTAACACTGTGTGAATTACCAGCCAGTTACTGTCGAGGGAAAAAATACACGTAGCTGCCAATATCTGTAATTGTGTGTCAATGGTCGGTCGCTAGGACACAAAAATCAGTCCATTGAACGAGCGATATTGGAGGATCAGAGATTTCTGTCTGTTGATGGCTGTCAGTCTGATTCAGCTCAGCTCCGTTTCGGGACGAAAACAACCACACATTGTCTTTACAAGTCCTGGAACATCACAAGGAAAGTGTCTCTTAAATCTCGCCCTGTAGTCTCTAACTTTCTCGCGGGATGATATCAAGGAACAACAAGTGTCACAAAATGTACGAGGAGAACAACACACAGAGGGGCTGGGGACACAAAACTGCTTTTTTATCATCATACATTTTGCAATAGGAAAATGTAATTATTGACTGAGCTCCTATGGGATGACAGACTGTTGCAGACAGCTTTGTCGTGGGAGAATATATTTACTTTTCTCTAAGTAAGGCTGTGATAATGTCTGAGTGTGGTTACCATGGGAACACTTGATAAATTATTCATGTGTTGCCCAAGAGTAAGAGGCGCAAAATCAATCTAACCCAACAAATTTCTACATATTTGCTCACATGACGTTGCCTGATGAGAAATGTATTTTGTCGGGAGAAGCCTATGACAGGCCCATTACATCTATTTATTCCAATAAGCGAGGTAAAGGCAATATTTATCAACCTGTGATTGTTATTATCTCCATGGCAATATTTAACAACATATTGCGTAGATCACAGAAACGATGTCTACCGCACAGGTATTAATTTATGCATACAGCTGTATGAAAGTTATTTTACCACAAAGGTAACATGGTTGCTATGGAGACCTGTAACGGGCCCAAACGCTCCGTAGATGGAGCCAACATGATGACATCTTTTCAGACGAGCAGGAGTGGCTGAATGGTTTACAGCGCAGTGTTCGCCACACGGACAGTCGTGGGTTTGAGCCCTGAACCTCCACCAATGCTTGTGGACACATGGTCTGTGAGTATGTGGATCAAAAAGGCTTAGTTGCCATGCTGATCTCCACACAGTCAGTAGATGTCATACCAGAAGTAAATCTGAGGATTACAAAGGTGAGAAAGCATGCAAGGAATCTACCCTGACTTTGAAACCCAAGGCAGACACCACCCAAAGTATGAAACAGGGGTATCAGTGGCCCAACAAAAAGGATTTGTGTCCTCCAAAAATTTAAAAAAAAAAGAAAAAGATTAAATCATTTAGACTACTTTTTGCGACCATCTTTTTCCTAACTTACAGGCATGGGGATAGGCGAAAGCCAATTGTCTCTATTGCAGGCATAAGCCTCGTGGCACTGACACAAACAACCCAGATCATCTTTTTTCTCTTCTATGAAGCCATTTTCGAATAAAACATACCAATTATATGATATATAGTACATGCAACATGCAGTCTTTGAATGTATATATTTTTTGTGGAATTGTCTCGTTAGATTTGCATAAATCTTTTTGAAACTTGAGCTGAGGCACTGACTTGACTTTGCATGCAAAACGCATTAAAAGAAACTAAATATTCGTGTTTTATCCTGCTTTTTGGATGTTTTCTCTAATTTGATGAATTTCAGTAAATCAAGCACGAACCAAAGAGGAACGGATAAGAAGATATTTGAAATCTTTCAAAGACTCACATTCGAGTTTTTTCAAAAGTCTTGTCTAATTAGTTGAATTGGACAAAAAGAAATTTTACAAAAGTGGGGTTCGAGTCCAGGATCACCTGCTTATATTCCAAATGCTTTAACCATAACATCACAGAGTCAACTGTGCTTGGGGGGAACTTTAAAAAGCACCTAATTCATGCACCACTGCATCTGTCCAATTCGTCTAATTCATCCAATTGGATGAAAACCTCCCCATTTTGAAAAAAAAACAGATAGTGTCTTTTTGAATGTTGTTCTGTTTGGCTCTTTACGCATGGGTCTAAGTTGCTATTCAGAACTTACCGTTTGGTTAGGTTTGCGTCACTCTATGTTACACTTCATTTCCAGTCTCTGTAAACATTGTTTAAGACCACTATTTTGCTCATGGCTACCTCCCACTTTTGCGACTCATGGTATGAAACATACTTTGACAAAGTGTACATATATATGTTAATATTCCGCGTATAAATGTGTTGGATTTCTTTGTGTAAAATGGAGAATATTCTTTCTTGCAAGACAAATATTTCAAAAGCATGCATTTAGAACACAGAAACAAGAATCCACAATCTTCGCAAATATAAGGCATAAAGTGCTACCAATAAGTTACGGTGAGCCTTTAAGTACATTGGCACATCTAAGGGAGGGGCGCCAGGGACGCGCAACCGCCTCTGGGTCCAAATTTTTTCATTTTCATGCAGTTTTCGGGAAAAAATTGTCCAAATAAAGGTTGGCAACCCCCACCTGGGGGTTGGGGCCCCCATCTGGGAAATCCTGGATCTGTCACTGAAGTATTTAGTCTCTTGCAAGACTCGAAGCAAAACACAAGTTTGTAAAAGATATTATCAAACACTAATACACTCATAAAATACAACACATGTGAAGAGGAGAAATGTCTTGAGTAAATTCACAGAGTTGAACAGAAATGAACTTTTACGATTTTTGCGCCAGTTTTTGTGGAACAGATTTCCTTGCACAACTGTTTAAGATAGATTTTTGTCGATAAATGTCAAATAAATGTGCAAACATTGTCTAAATTAATTACCTTGCTGAAAATATAACTTCGAAAAATAAAAACAAAACGTAAAACTCGCTTGTGACGCACAGGCTCCATCTGCTGAGAGAATCAGCATCTGAACCGCGCAGCAGCAGCAGGAGATAAGTGCAGATGTCAGCACCGGACAGCAGCTACTAACCGCATTGCTTTTATCCAGAGGAGAACAATCCTTTGTGGTGCGAGGTCCCACACTTTACCGTGCAGCCGTCGACTACACATTCTAATGTTGAGAGCCTCACAAGGATCCAACCAGATGTGTAGCCAATAGCTGAAAACGTCAGTCGGAGCCAATCAAGGTCAAATACGACTAGTACTCAAGGTAGTGCACAACAGAGTAACAGTGTGCTTTATGCAGTAACGTGCTTACAGAGCAGCTACTTGCTATACAGCAATAACCAGGCTTAAATGCCGATTTAGGAAACTAGGCTTAAATGCTGAGAGCAACATAACATAGAAGATTGTAACATACTGAAATAAATCAGTCAAACTACAAACATCTCTTGCTTATGAGAAACAGACGTAAGACACCTTAGAAAGATCATCAGTACCGGAGGTCTTCATAGGATTGCCCGTCGCGCTACACAGTCTCAGCCGCACCTGAGACCACCGCCGCATCCGCAGGACCCAAAAGACCTCACAGTGGGATCATTAACCAAACGAATTATACCTGAATGAAAAATCTTCATTCTTTGTGTTGACATTAATTCACGATCACCATGGTAACATTATGTTCAGAAATTCTGAGGTTGATCAGAAAGTGATAAATTTCACTGTAGTCATAGTGTTTGTATCCAATTCAACTTATGTGACATAATTCCCTGTTCGTTGTAAATCAATAACAGCCATTCTTACTGATTATAAAAACATTTTGATGTCGGCCTATTGCTGATTTGAGAAACCAGTGCTCTACCGCACCAGAATGGCACAGGTAACAGAGGGAATACCCAAATTAACCCCATTTCATACTTCAGTGATCTTTCATGATTCTCTGAATTTGCTGAATTCAGTGAATTTCTATTCGATTTAGGAAAAACTCCATTGACGATGTGTGTGAATGAACTGTCACAGTAGCGGATTCAGGATTTGGTCAAGGGGGAGGGGCCAAGAATTTTTTTCCGAGATTTTGCTGATGTAGCACAGCAGAGTCAGGCGAGTGAAGCGAGCATGTATTGGCTCTTTCATTTTTACCTGTCAAATATGCATTCTCCCACTTTTCCAGGTACTTTTTCTTCAATTTTTTTATGTACATTTGTGTGGGTACATTACAAAATATCTGTTTCAATATGAAAGATTCTGGGCATTTTGACAAATGCAATATTCCTTTTCCTAATATGAGAACATGAAGGGCCTTACTTTGTTCTTTTGGTTTAGATTGCAGACACATTAGTTTGTAAGCCGGGGGTCTGGGGCCTGCTTAGGGCCTCAGAATTTGTTGCATTTCTAACTGTCAAATATGCATTCTCCCACTTCTCCTTGTACCTTTTCTTCAAAAATTTGGACTTGCATTTATGTAGGAAGATTACACAAAATATAAAAGATTCTGGCTATTTTGACAAGTTTGTACTCTTGGTTATGTTTGTAGATACATTAGTTTGTAAACTAGGGATCTGGGTCCACTTGGGCCCAAGAAACTGTTGCATTTT
>JBCAUG010016924.1:0-10866 GCA_038406175.1 Haplosyllis leylae
CCTGTGGACAGAGAGACACCTGTGAAAACAGTACCTTCCCGTCGTACTACGTACGCGGTCGGTAAAAATATGGGCCCAACAACCATTTAAAGACACTGTAAACCTGTTAATAAGTTTACAGGCCTCAGCATCTGTGGTCCCCTGCACCATCCCTGCTTATTGGGAGATACGTATTTATACTTCTGTATGAATATGTGTCTGTTGGAGTCCGCAACCTTCCAAATAGCAGCAAAACATCACTGAACCACAAGCAACAAGTATACACGAGATATTTATACACTAGTGCTATGCCTCCCAATTGATTTATGTAATGGTAACAATCGAATTATCCGCATGTTTTCACTTTAAAGGGACTAATGGATGTTACATATACCACTGTTGTAAAAATACGATGAAAGTTAAGTGCAAGGTCAGGCTACAATGTTAATATGATAGGGAAATGGAAGTGTGTCCCACAATTGTATTGTTAAGTATCACCAGGTGTTTCTATAGAAATACACTATTAATTCCGATGATACATCAAACTTGAAAGAAGGTCAAACGAGCAACAGCCAATAAGCAAATTGGAGTTGATGACCATAGAAAAGTAGCTCGAATGAAGGAAAATAGTATGAAATAATATTTATCAAGATGACATACAGAAATAGGAGAAAGGGAAGTTTGCAACACGGAAGTCAAGTGCTACACAAATGACTTTCATACATTATCCATCATGTTTTTTTACTCCTTAAATTTAAAAAATGAAATATGCATCATTAAATGTTAGAATGATTACCTAAAGGACAGAAACATTGATCATCTTCTTCAAAAGGCAAAGACTTTCACCTGTTCAGTGATCTGTTTTCTTTGTATTACATTCTACTTCCAATGTTACCTTCATTAGTATCTTTTTGTGGGAAAAGCAACTTGAGCCAAATTACAGGACAGGATTCAGGAAACACCAGTGGTTGTCTCTTATTGTACATTTCCAGCTGTTGTGTTGACTTCAGATGTACACATTCCAGTTTTCCCGCAACTTCCCAAATGAAGGAGGCAATCTGAACACAGGAGAGAAGCGCCAGAGCGTCTTCTTAACTTTTCTCCTTCTATTTCTGTAAGTTACCTTGATAATTATGTTACTTCGTACTACATCCCTTCATAGATCTAGTCCTATTTTCGATCCAATAAGCTATGTAAGTACCCAAGGCAAATGTGCCCCAAAATATATTCTTTTCAGTAGCAATTAAAAGGAAAGTTGAAACAGAAATTACATTTACATGTGAAACTAGAGTCCAAAACATCCCTTAGGAATCATCTGTCCACTTTTTGTGACAAGCGTAGGTGAGAAAGTAAGCTACAAGAGTTATCCTACACAATATCTATAATTTGCTTGAAACCTTGTTAGGTTTCCTGGCCAATCATATAAAGCACTGCGCAGCACCAATCTGCAATAATATCCAGAACACCAAATATTTCAAAACCCCAATAACCTGTATCAGATCAAAAATTAACCATGGCATTAACTAAGTAAATTTTTTAGGATAAGATTTCTTATTTGATCGTCCTTTCATCTTGAAACAATCATAAGAACAGAAATTACAGCATTGAAATTCAATACACCAGAAATTGCAATTTTCTAGACATCGCTTCACCCTAAAAGCATTAGTTTCGTTTCAATGCTAAATAGCTTTTTTTGTACATAGTTTGCTAAATAACAGTAGCAAAACATACTGTGGATTCTGCTGCAGACAGTAATACACGAACAATTGTTAAAAGAGAAGGTATTACGACAGTATATACAATAGGATCCTGAGCGCTTGAAAGAATGCCTCACGGAGAGAAATGCAATCAGTGAACAATTTATCCGGTACATCACTGTACAAGTATTGGTATTTGGGGAATTCTTTGTTGTACTGAAATTTCTGAGAACATCTAAAATAAATTTATCGTGTATGAAATAACACAAAGAGTTAATTACCAGGTGAGAAAATATGAGTTACCAAAGGTAATCGAGGTTTTCGTGAAAAGCAATTCCGAGTGAATAGGCAGACAAAATGTAATATTATTGAATGTTCAAAATTCAAATTTTAAGACCAATTATTTTACTTACCATTGCTGGAATGGTTACAGTATTACAAAAATGCCTTACAGTTACAAGTTACAGTTACAGTTGTAAGAGAGCCATCATTCTAATTTGTTACTTTCCTGCTCTTTAAATTAGATATAAGACGTTCTGTCACGATAACCATGCATTATTGCCACGTATCAATTTTTCATTTAAACAATTTTTAAGAGATAATATTGCTACTAAAATCTATTATAACAGTATAACCTTGGCATCTATGCTATTCATCCTATTCAGAACAGTAAAACCTTCAGATCTATGTGAAACAATATCTTGCTCTTCTTCCAGGAGTCAGCCAGACGTGTCTAAAAGATTAAGGCCCATGCACCCCATACGCTTCCAAACACTATGGCGATATATTTCAGTTAACATTGGCACTCAATAAGTAGACAAGGAATTCAATCTTCTATTTCCGTCTGGAAAAAAAAAACCAGTGTACTTAGTAGCCATTTTCAACTTAGCCACTTTCAATTTGGGTAGGATCTGATAATATGGAATCGTGGTAGTCATGTCATAAAAAGGAGTATTGTACATCTTTCCGTTTCCTTTGATCCAGATTAGGCTGAACCAAGCTACTCCAACAAACTACTCCAAAAACTACTTAGTCTTGTCTCGTAAACCCATAGCATCTATCATGAGATTTAACTGTCTTTTACTCTCAACTTCCTCTGATCCGAAATTTGGTCATTTTCTTTGGTAATTGTTTCCACAGATTTTGTAAATAAAAAAAATAAAACTCACTGGAACAAGAAAGTCCTCCGGCGTGAACGCAAGAGGCATACCGCCCGCTGCATAGCCGCCATGTATGGGGGTAGGGGGTACTCAGTCCTCAGCTGGGGGGGAGGTACTCAGTTCAGTACTCCCACCCCCAGCTGTGGTACAGTGTACCCCCCTGGGACTGAGTACCACCCCAGGGACTGAGTACCCCCCCCCCGCTGTGAGCCTGAGTCCCCCTGGAATATTCCCCTGGCTGTGGGCCTGAGTACCCCCCCTCCCCCCCGGACATCCCCCCTGGCTGTACGAAGAGCAATAGATACAGAAATAGTATCGTTTCAAATTGTGAAATAATCGCCAATGAAATTTAAACTGAAAGAAGTCATAAAAAGACCGGTGTTTCAAAATAAACATGTGGTGGGTTTCTACACATGACTAACCAAAATGAAACTAAGAAACTCCTTCACAAAATAAAGCTGGTCTGGTAATGTCTAGATACCTATAAGATGCCAGCATTTCATTTCAATTTAATTTTCAATTACATTACTGATATAATGACAGATTTACTTACCAAACTGTCATTTGAACTTGATATGTCTTTGTACTGGTTAACGATGACATTAATTTAAATAACAGGATAGTGATGTGAAACAAATCTATTACCAAGTAATTTTCTGAACCAAAATTTTTTATGATAGGCAGAGTTATTCATATCAGAAATTGGCATAAAAACGTAACAATTGATCAGCATATAGTAATAACATGATGATGGTTATCGTGTGCAAAAAGCTCATTACACCAAGCCTATCTTACCAAAAGACAAAAGAACAACTCGTATTCTGTAACCAGACCTTTAATACTCTCAATTACTACGTCTTCTGGTCCTTTTTCACGCAGATTTTCTGGAAGAAGCACTATCTACAGTACTAGTTTATGGTTCCTTTGTGGGTTTGGACCCCTTTGTGGATATAGCCATAAGCAGACACAATTGGCTAACCAATGTCGCCTTTGTAAATTTCTACTTTTCAGTAATAATTTAAACAATTGGTAGTGAGATATCAATACTACATGTCATAACCAAACTTTTTGAACCCAGGGGTGGTAGGGAGACGTAAAATATTTCAAACTGCATGGGCACAAGGCCTCCTGCCCTCATGCACTGGATGCAAGGCCTCATGCCCTTATACCCTGGGCACAAGGCCTTGCTCACTCATTAGAGTCACCTTAGTGGTTAATTGATGGTTTTTGCCCTGAAATTTTGGGCCTGTGATGGGGACCTACAAATGCCTTTTGTGGCTCTGTGAATGCAGATAGGGTGGGGATTGTACTTGCAAGTGATGGAGACACCTCATCACTATATGTCTTAAATGAACTTTTTGTACCAAGAGACAGTGGGGAGTGAAAAAATAGGTGAATATGCATGGGTGAGAGGCCTTGTGCCCTGAGTGGAAGGCCTTGTACCCTGGGGCAGGAGGGCTTGGTAGTAAGATATCAATACTACATGTCATAACTGAACTTTTTGCACCTAGAGGTGGTGGGGAGATGTAAAATATTTCAAACTGCATGGATGGGAGGCCTTGTGCCCTGGGTGGAAGGCCTTGCACCCTAGGCAGGAGGCCTTGTGCCCTGGGTAGGAGGCCTTGCACCTGGGCATGAAGGCATATGGGAGGCCTTGTGCCCTGGGTGGAAGGCCTTGCACCCTGGGCATGAGGGTGGGAGGCCTTGCACCCTGGGTGGGAGGCCTTGCCCTGGGCATGAGGGTGGGAGGCCTTGGACCCTGGGTGGGAGGTCTTGCACCCTGGGCATGAGGGTGAGAGGCCTTGCACCTAGGGTCTGAGGCCTTGCACCCTGAATGTGAAGAGCAGGAGGACTTGCACCCTGGGCATGAAGGGCACAAGGCCTTGTACCCAGGATGTGAAGGGCATGAGGCCTTGTGCCCTGGGCAGGAGGCCTTGCCCCTGGGCATGAGGGTGAGAGGCTTTGCACCTGGATGGGAGGCCTTGTGCCCATGCAGGAGGCCTTGTACCCTGGGCATGAGGATGGAAGGCCCTGCACCCTGAGCAGGAGGCTTCGCACCCTGGATGTGAAGGGCAGGAGGCCTTGTGCTCCAGATGTGAAGGGCACAAGGCCTTGCACCCTGGGTATGAAGGGCATGAGGCCTTTCACCCTGGATGTGAAGGGCAGGAGGCCTTGTGCCTGGGGCAGGAGGCCTTGTGCCCTGGATGTGAAGGGCATGAGGCCTTGTACCCTGGATGTGAAGGGTATGAGGCCTTGCCCCCTGGATGTGAAGGGCATGAGGCCCTGCACCCTGGGTGGGAGGCCTTGCACCTAGGGTGGGAGGCCTTCCACCCTGGATGTGAAGGGCGGGAGGACTTGCACCCTGGGCATGAAGGGCACAAGGCCTTGCACCCAGGATGTGAAGGGCATGAGGCCTTGTGCCCTGGGTGGGAGGCCTTGTGCCTAGTGTGGGAGGCCTTGCACCCTGGATGTGAAGGACGTGCCCAGAGCACAAGGCCTCCTGCCCCAGGCACTAGGCCTCATGCCCTTTGCGCCCTTCAGAAACAAGCCACCTGGTGAAACTTTTACTGCCTTTAATTAACATTATTGGTACCAGAATGTATTTGTGTGCATTTCGTGGTAAGTATATACCACATATGAGGGTGTCTTTTTCTTTGTCGTTTTGTCTTTTTTACAAAAGTTCCTGATGGCCTGGTTTTGGAACACATTTTCTCGATGCCACAACAACCCTGAGATGGAGAGCATGTGATACAAGGCCATGATGATTTTTCACTCAAATATAAATTCCACAAAGGTCTTGATCACCCTATCATGTGCTGGTTTATGTTTAAAGTAACTCTTTACAACATACACATTACAAATTTAATGGCAATCATTTGGAGAAAATTATACATTAAGATGCCTTTTAAAGTTTCAGCAACATTCACTAGCCAATTAATGAGTAATCACACCACAATTATGGCACAAGTTTCCATTGAAATCAAGGTTATCTCTATTTTGCCTATATTTTGTACAGTGAAACTTTTTGAACTTTGCACACTGCTTTAGATGTAAAGATAACAGACAAAAGTTTTGAATAAATTAACATTCCTCCAAATTGGTTCATATCTTTGTCAAAATTTAAGTGTTCATTTAGTCTCTCTGAAGTCTCACAGTCTACTAACCATTAGAATATTTTGCAATTAACCACTATTAACATTATAGCCAAGCTCAATAAAGCAAGACTGTTGACATTATGTCAATGAATACATCTTTGTGATATCACAACTAGATCTGCATGAAATCCTGACTAAGTCAGGCACCTTTCACTGGTAGTTTTCATATCTCACGTTTTTGGCTAAATTGTTCGCTTTTGGGCATCTTAATGTAGCTCATAAATAGCTCTATGAGAATGTAATCAGAAAATATTGAGTAGTGACCCTTAAAATTTAAAATCAGTGTTTTGGTGTTTTTGCACCCTAAAATATTCACTTTGTATGTGTATAATAACTGGGAGATAAGTACTCAATAGAGCACCATTGCTGGCATAGTTTGTGGATCAATAATGGCACACAGTCATCTCCCACACGCTGCAGAGCAAATAATAATGGCATGGACAATATATTACAATTTTGTTTTTAATTAATTTTATTTCCAAAACAATTGAATAATAAAATGGCTTATCTTCCAAGCATGGTGCTACGTGGAAAGTCCTTTGTTTAAAGTGAACTGTTTCATTAGTCTTAGACTTGACTGCTGCTGAATATTGAAGCTCCAAAAATCAATTCTATTTGTGTCAACTTCTTCTCACTTGGCGTGTCTTTCCAGAAGTTTATGATTTGAAAAGTTTTTCACTGATGCACAAAGCATTATTGGTATTTGTAGTATACTCTTATTAATTCAATATTGAATTCGATTGAAAGTTAATCAGTAAAAGATATTAAATCAAAATCAAATAACTATTAAAAATGATCGAGACAATGAATTTTGACTCGATCATACATATGTCATCAACCAGAAATATCACATAAAATTAATGTTAGTAATTCTATCTGAAATTACCACTATGTAGATTGTTTCACACTAATAAAATTGGTAATTGAAAACTGACCATCTAAGAGAGTAAGTGTTTTCAGGCCAAGGGAGTCCAGGGTAAGCTTCATACTTTGAACGAACTCATCTAAGTATCACCCAATTAACTCAGACTAAATCTGGTGTACTTTTGTCGGTTTATTTCCTTAATTTGTCAAAATATGTTGATCACAGCATACTCCATTTAGCCTATATTAATTTACAGGTCTGAAAAAGAGGTATTTTCATTTGGAAGAAATTGGATGACAGGTATTCGCTATCACGCCTAATTTTCTCATACATCACGAATATTTGGATTCATGATACTGTTATTCAATACAACAGTCACTTATGTAGTGCTGAAAAAAAACGCATTCATTTCTGATAACCAACTGCCATTTCTCATTTCCGGAAGTACATCTTTTTCCATGTTTCTATTTCGAAACGTAGCAGATAGATGACAATCTGTGACATTTTGAATTTCTTCTCACATTTATGAAATATTGTTTGCTCAAAGTACATTCTTCAATTATTATACTGATATTATAATATGTTCTTTTGGTAGAATTAATTGGAATTTTGAAATATATGAGAAATAAAGAACTTGAAACCCACGTGCTTATCTCCAAACAAACAAAACTAATCGCAGAAATGGCTTTAAAATAATACGGAAAGCATTGATTTGAAAGTGACTACGATAAATTTGTGCGTCACGACTTATGCGGAGCTATATTCAGGACACTTCTGAGATGATTGTTATACGACGAAGCCCTTGAAATTTAACTGTCCAAGAACCATGAGTATCTATTTGTCAGTGAGTTATCCGTTGTCCTAAGTGTTGTATACAGTTAAAACTAGTCCTGAAGACTGATTCACACTATGCGTTTTTTTTTTCTGATTGCGACTGCGATTTGTTTTTGCAAATCATGGGTTTGTGATGTTGTCGTAGTTGCATAGTGTGAACACTTCCATTGATTCCTTTACAACCCATTTGTTGTGATAAGAAGAATCGCAGTCGCAAGCAGCAAAAATTGCGCAGTGTGAACGCACCATTACGCTTCAAACTCGTTCTTTGAGCGATTTTTGTTTTGGTGAAATAGCACAATTAAGAAATGTCACGTTGAATTATTATGTAGAGGTAAGACTAACACTTCAGCAAAGAGCCAATTTGTTAAAAACTGTAACACAAAGAGACGAAGTACTCACCGAGTATTTACAAGATTCTCTTGTTCAACTTTGCAATGAAAAGCAAGTTTAATTGTCTTTTTTTTCTTACCTTGATAAAGTGGTCCTCAATATGAATTCAAATTCGCATATGTTCGTAAAGGAGACTCTAGTGGCCCACAGCTTCCCAGATGGCAACATAGAGAATTACAGACCCAGTGTGGTCTATAACACCCTGGAGTTTATCTCTCATAACTAAAAGGAGCACCTGCAAATATAAAGGTTAAGAATTTGAGGTACTTATTATATTTATGATTACAAGTTGACTATCTACCTAGAACTCATTACTTTCATTTTTTAATATTTTCGGTCAATTGTTTACATTTTTTATCAACTGATTTCGTACTTAAACTCTTCTCATCTGTAGCTTGCCTTCTCTGCTTGTTATTTTTCTGGTGTAACCTTTTAGACATCAGTTTTGTGCTAAATATTGGTCTGAGTATAACATCCAATGATCATAACATTATCCCCACCAATGATCATAACATTCTGATACTAATGTTGAGAAATTTTGAAAGAGAGACCCGCAGTCTACCACTTGTTGATTTAGTTGCATTAGATACAAATCGCTGACGCAAAGCCCTTGTTACCACTAACAAGAAAAATTGTGTAACATTTATTTCAATCTAAGTACTTCAGAATTGATTGTTTTACCCAGTTAATTTCTAATACTGGATAAAACGACAGACAAAAGAGACCAATGCTTGGATCTGATACTAAACACTGATCATCATGGATACATATTCATAATATGCTGGTTCAACGGTCTGATAAATTAACTTTGCAGAGTATACGATTGACATTAAAATCCCGGTCTTTTCCACTTGTACAAAGAACCCTGTGTTGAAATAGCAAACTAAAAATCCCCAAAGCAGGGTGCAGCACTGACAGGTGATTGAGAGGATCATGTACAAGAACGAATGCGGAAATGACAGCAAAGATCCATCGAAAATCCATCAAGTTTCAGATAGATACATGTCATTTATCCCACAATTGCATTATTGTCTCCAATACAATTTGGAAACAGTGTCAGAAGTTTACTCTACAACATCTTTTAATCCAGTCTCCTTATCACATTAAATAACAGCCGTAAACAAACCAGATGCACGAGATCACACAGAACGCAATAAAGGTTCTCACAGAGCTTCATCACAGCTGTACTAATATCATGCAACGAAAGATTTAAACATAGTTTGAAAGTGACAAACATGTTTATCTATCTGAATATTGAAATACGAAAGTCTTATCGGGACTGCAGTCGAATGGAAAGGTTTGGGAAATATATAAATGTAATTATATTGTAGTATGTGTTCCAAAATTTTGAAATAATTAACTGCTTTTAAACTTAAATTTATTCAGTGTTATCATCGTCGTGAGCAATAACATTTGCAACTTATAACACCCTTATGTGAAATGCACCATGTAGAGGACAGGATATTTTAAGGGGGACTTTGATTAATAAATGGAGTATTTTCAGCACAGTTTTCATTTTCAAGTATCTCTTGACCTTTTATTGTCAACCACCTTCTCATGTTTATTCTTTGATTTCAAATTGTGGGGAAGGTGGTAAACTACTCGCTTTGCTACTTATCAATTTATTAGGTATTTTCCATGGATCCATGAGTGCTTTCAAAGTGTTAGTAGCCTAGAGCAACTTAGTTTGAATAACTTCACCTTACCAGGCAATGTTTTCTTTGCGTTAAATTCAAATTTTATGCGCATATGTGATTCTAATCAGTTTTTTAAAATATATAAGTATCAAATCAATATGTTTGTCCCCAGGGTACGAACGGATTTCATATGGAAATATTCCAATGTCCCATCATTAATACTGTATTGATGTATTTTATCAATACCATTGCGAATGAATTACATAATGTGTTTCTGTTAATATCCGTAAATTTACTGGAACAAATCAGTGACAGTAAGATGCTATTGATCGGAGTGTTCACTTAATTGTAGACTCTATCTGAGGCTTATCGTTCCACCAAACACAAAATCATATTCCATTTCCCATTCTGAAATAGATCGATAGTTCCCGACTTCTTCAGCCTTCCGCAGAAAATCAGGTAAATTTAGAATACAGGTCGGGCACGGCTAATTCGAACACGGTTAATTCGAAGTTCCACTTAATTCGAAGTTTTGACCAAGTCTTGAACACAACTCCTATCTTTTCTATGTTAAAAAATACTCTTAATTCGAACACGGTTAATTGGAAGTTCCACTAAATCGAAGCCATTTACATACTATTTAATTCAAAGTACTTGTAATTCGAAGGTTTACTTCAAAGTTTCGTCTAATTCATAGGTTTTATTCGAAGAACATGGTAAATCAAACACTTCGAATTAGAAGACACAGTGTAAATCGAAGGAAATAGATAAATGCTCTCGACACTCACGACATGAAATCAATTTAAATGCAATGTATTGTACTGTACAAGCCAAAATGTACATAGCAATGCAATGTCGTGAGTGTCAAAAGATGCATTAGATTTTCTATGTTGATTAATACTGCACATAGCAATACAATGTCGTGAGTGTCGACAGATGCATTTTAATAGATTTTCTATGTTTCTTGTCGTGAGTGTCGAAACATCAAAGACAGCATACAATAGTTTACACATAGATTGCATTGGTTTCATGTCATGAGTGTCGAAAGGCATCCTATCATTTTGGCTCATAACTTCCTTAATAATTGTCCGATTTTGATGCAGCTTACACCATTGGAAAGCTCTTGATCTCCTCTTTCAGAATATT
>JBCAUG010016935.1:0-10865 GCA_038406175.1 Haplosyllis leylae
GATCTGGCGGTATGCCTCTTGCGTTCACGCAGGAGGACTTTCTTGTTACAACAAATATCATCTGCAGTAGACAGATTTTTTTAAAGTAATATTTTACATATTCCACAAAACTAACCTTTGATGTCATTCATAGATGCAAGTAAGATAAAATAATACATACATAATGATGACGATTTTTTGTGTTGCTGCCAACGTAACCATCAATTAATAAGTTTATCTTTGTCGCATAGTTGTTCCAGAATACTGTGGCGTGATGTCACTTTGTTCCATAAAAAAGTTTTGCGTACACTTTTCAATACCAATAATTAGAACTAGGTAATACCTTGAACGACAGAGCAGCAGAAATTGAGAAAATAACTTAATTGAGAAACTATTTTTAATTTTTCCTTTGCTAAAATTTAAGACGTTGAGAAACATATTGCATGCGAAGTCCTCGTTGAATTAAGATTGTGGAACAGTAGCAGGTTGGTACCCACTACTCACTTTTTAATGAGTGGGTCAGGGTCAACGTACTATAATTGAAGGGGACTGCTTAGCAGTCGTAATGACCGTGTTCGGTGGTATAGGCAGGGTGGCCCTGACTGGTGCAATATCAGACTGAGGTAGGGGGTATTACCCCGGGGAATACCATAATCAAAGCCTTGAAAAGGAGTAAAATCAGGCTGATTTCACCCCGTGTCAGTGTTAATTTTAATTGAGCAGGTGACTTACTTGTACGTCACAATGTTGTATCATCAAAAATTAAAGGTAGGTGGAGAGAGTTTGAATATCTTTTTAAAATTTCACATGCGTCGGAAATAATTAAATGTATGCACGTTTCTGTCAATACACAAACATAACAGAAATTGTATCAAAAAGATTGTAGACAGGAGCGTAACATAATGAATTTCGTGTTTTGACATTACTTGTAAGATCAAAGGACGACGACATCCTGCATCACAGTCCCTCATCAATTTAGGCTTTTAAAAGGAACGCCTTGGACATCACTTTAAAGTATTTAGTGAGGATGATCTTTGGTATACCTCGGGGCATACAAACTCCTAAAAGTGGAAAACATCCCAAAATTTCACAGCCTATTGATATATGGGAATGTGAAGTAAGGACGGGACGCATGTCTTTAAAGAAAATTGATAGATTGACACATCAGTATCCTATCATTTACGGTAATTGAATGTCGTTCACTTTACTGAAGAAGGTGATGAATATTACTGATCGATATGTAAATGAGATGCAATATTCCTTTAATTTCTTTATATGGATTTTATACTCGGTAAAAGCTTTTAATTTAGAGAATGAAAGGCTGTGTGCTGTTTGAATGAGATTTTTAAGTCATGTTGTCGCTATGTTGAAAGTTGGATCAGACTACGTGAAAGGTACTTGGTAAAAATAGGGCAATAAACCTGTTCTTCTTTACAACTACTGAATTTTAAACATATTTGGACGATGTGTCGGCGTCTCTAATGAGCCTCGGTTTTAAGAAATGCCAGATTAATTCTTTGGGATTTTCAGCGATCATTTTCCCCAGTCTGCGTCATGCAAGTATTGTGCAGTATTTTCGAATTAGGAAATTCAGTCGATAATAAATTCTTTTTAATTTTGTTTGTCAGCAATCATACTTAGTCAATTGCTTTTTAGATAAGTTGGAATCATGGGTGCTTTTCTGGAAAAATAAAATTAGCTATTTGCAGATCAAGAAAGTATGCAGACAACCGACAAAAATGGCGCCAAAGTTCATCGGAATATAATGAGGATTTTATAAACTTATCGGCACCATAGTGAACAGAGCATTGTTGCAATGGAATTATGAACTACTAAGGATCATTACTATAAATATACAATGATATTTGGACTGGAGATTAAACAAGGAGACTGTGAAAATACATCGTGGTGAGTGATAATTTAAGGACTTGAAATCCCGGCATGACCTAAATAAACTAATTAAGTGTTATCGGTTATAACAGGACTTCGAATTTATGTTGCTGTATTGGTTATAACATGATCTGCAATGAGTAAAGCTGTCAAACCCGATAGCAAGAAAATCAAACCAGAGACTAACCAACCATCATTGAAAAAATTTGCGAAACAGAAGGGCCCAGTTAGAGCTCATAGTCTGAGTGACCTCAGCACACTAAGACTAGAAGTTAATACTGCAAAAAAGGCCACAAAAAAATTAAAAGAAGTTGATTCTAACTCAACGAAAAAAAGGCCTCCACCAACTCCACCGGAAAAAGAAGAAACCAAGAAGAAACGAATAATGGCAGAGAAAGCAAAGGATCCTATAGAAGGCCACGAGGAAGAGGAAAACGATGAAGTGATGGACACCAATGAGGATGAGGATGAAGACTTGTCTCCCGAACTTAAGAAACTAAGAAGGTTATTAAATTTAGACATGGAAAAAATGATGAAACCTTTAAAATCAAGCATTGCTAGCCTCCAAAAAACAAACAAGCTGCTGACTGAAAAGGGAAAAGAAATTGACAAGATGAAGGAGGTAAATGTAAAACTCAGGACGGACTGTGACCAAGTACAAACGGAAAATAAGAGACTAAAAGAGAGACTTATTGTAATGGAAAATAAGCTACTAGAAAATAACATCATCCTACAAGGAATACCTGATCAACCATGGGAGTCAACAGATGTCACGAGAGAGAAAGCCCTAAGTGAGATAAGCCAAATTGCTAATGGCGATAATGCAAAAAAGAAACTTGAAATAGTAAGGAAAATTGGCATCAAGAATATCAGCAGGATAGGGGAGTTTAGTAAAAATAAGAATAGACCCATCTGCATCGAGTTTCTAAACAAAGCAAGTGCTGATTTTCTCTACGAAAAAAGAAGAGACTTGAAGAGGGGTATCTACGTAGACAGAGCCTATAATGAAGACACAGAAAGAGAAAGAAAGAAACTCCGTCCGATACTACGGAAAGCCAAGGAATTAGATGACTTCAAAATGAAGAGTAAAATGGAGGGAAATAAGCTCATAATTAAAGGCAAACCTTATACTGTGAATGACCTCCATAAACTGCCTGAACAACTAAGTTGCTACAATGTGTTTAGCATCACTGACAAGGAGAATGTGGGCTTCTTTGGTGAACTATCACCATTTTCGAATTTCTATCCATGCAGCTTTAAACTAGATGGAGTTGAATACCATTCGTCTGAACAGTACATACAGGCAATGAAAGCCAATTTCTTCAAGGAGAATGTCATCAAACTGGATATATTGAACAGTGAGACAGCCCTGGAGTGCAAAACCTTAGCAAGAAACATCACAAACTACGATAGCTCTTCCTGGAATAAAGAAGCGAAGGAACTATGTTTCCCCAGAATAAGGGCCAAATTCCAGCAGAACCCACACCTCTTACAACAATTACTTGCCACCGAAAATAAAAATATTATTGAGTGTAGTTTTGATCGTAAATGGGGATGTGGACTGCCCATGAAGGACACAGACTGCTTTCAATGAGATAAATGGAAAGGAGAAAATCTCCTAGGTGACATCCTGATGGAAATTAGATCACAAGGTAAAGACATTACTGGTTATAACAACACATAAATTGTACTGAACCAATGCTATCGGTTATAACCTATGAAACATTTGCTATTGGTTATAACAATGTGTAAATAGTACTATTGGTACAACGAAACTTAAAAGACTGACGTTACCGTATATGAGTGAGTGTATGTTTGATTCTCCAAATTATTTAATTATCTATCTTTGCTTAATCACTTGTGCCATTCGACTGACTATTCATCTACCTTGTTCATCAATTGTATTATTCTCATTATCATCTCTTTGTATGTGTTTGACTAAGAGGCATCATTTAGGAATAGATAATCTGGACCATGAAATAGCCCCTTTAGAAGTATTTAGTGAAATACAGGACACCTGCGATTATGTAGATAGTTTAGAGGAAATGGATATATCAGAAGGAGATCTAGCAATAATGCAAATAAACATTCGTAGTCTATTCAACAAATTTGCTGAACTAAAAAATTTATTGGGAAGTAGGGATATAGATATCTGTTTAGTGAACGAAACTTGGCTTAATGAACACACAAAGAACAAAATTAATGATGCCAAGTACGATCTTTATTCTACAGAGAGAAATGGGGAAAAAAGAGGAGGGGGTGTTGGTGTACTAGTATCGAAAAAACTTAAATGCAAAGCTAGGTTAGATATACAGGAATGTACATATTGCGATCACCTTGAAATATGTGCAGTGGAAATAGAAACTAAACAAAAAAATATTATATTAATATCCATCTACAGGCCCCCAAATACAAATGAAAAAAGCTTCCTGTTTGCTTATGAAAAGTTACTGCAGATCCTAAACCGAGAATCTGAAAAAAATTTTATTATTGGTCTGGACCATAATCTCAATTTACTAAAATCTGAGATACACGAAAACACTAGAAAATTCATTGAATTATCAATGGATAATGAAGCCTGGCCTACCATTACCCGACCAACTCGAATCACTAAATCCAGTGCCACTCTGATAGACAACATCTTATTCAGTGAAAAGCTGTCTCAAAATTACACTAGTGGCATTTTGATTGATGACATCAGTGATCACCTACCTTGTATTGCAGTAGCAAAAAACACTTTGTAAAAAGGAAGAGGTTACCATACTTAGTAGGAAACTAACAGTAAAGAATTTGGAAAAAATAAAATCAATGCTCGTAGCAACTAATTCATTACAAGTTCTTGAAAACGACACAGTTGAACAAGCATTTAATCGAACCCATGACAATATACTTGCTATTCTTGATAAAATAGCACCTCTAAGTGAATTTCGATTAAAAGGCTCACAAATAAGAAGAGAGCCATGGCTTACCAATAGCCTATTTAAATGTATACGCAAGCAGAAATCTTTGTACAAAAATTCCATCAGGAAAGGTACCACTCAAGCTGATAGAGATAAGTATAAAAATTATCGAAACATGCTGACTGCGGTCAAAAGGCACGCTAAGAACCTGTACTACCTAAATAAATGTACAGAGTTTAGGAATAATTCAAAGAAACTATGGAAATTAATAAATGTGGCTGTAGGTGACAAAAGCGGCATTATTGAGTACCTGAATGATGGTAAAATTAACCAGTACAATCCTCACAGTATCACTAACATTTTTGGCAATCACTTTTCTAATATGGGCAAAAATTACGCTGATAAGATACCAGCATCAAAAGAAAATATTTCATGGTACTTAAACCAAATAAAGGCAAATACAAAGAGTATTTACTGGTCACCAACAAATCCAGTTGAAATAAGAAAATTAATAACCAATTTGCCTAATAAATCTAGCAGTGGCTATGACAACATTGATAACATTCTACTAAAAAAACTATCGGAGATACTTTCTCCTTGTCTCAGTGAAATATTCAATAAATCAATCATTGAAGGAAAATTTCCCAGTAAAATGAAGCTAGCTGAAGTGGTACCTCTTCATAAAGGAAAGGATAAAAGTCTTGTCAACAATTATAGACCAATATCTCTCTTAATCACTATATCCAAAGTTTTAGAAAAAGTGATTTACAAAAGAACTTATCAGTTCTTGAACTAGAACAATTTAATATTTGCCAGCCAGTATGGATTCAGGGCAAAACATTCATGTGAAAATGCTATTCAAGAGCTCCTTGGCAACATACTAAAGGCAAAGGAAAATGGCAAAAGTACTATGTGTGTGTTTCTTGACCTCTCAAAGGCGTTTGATACGCTTCATCACAGTACCCTCCTAAGAAAATTAGAAAAGTATGGAATACGTGGCAATTGTCTGGATTGGTTTACAAATTACCTATCAGACAGGAAAATGAGGGTTAAATGTGTTCCATCTTCTTCTGGTAAAAGCGAATACTCTGACACCTACAACCTACAATTCGGAACCCCGCAAGGAAGCTGCCTAGGGCCATTGCTCTTTCTACTATTCACTAATGACCTCCATCTACACCTTACTTATTGCAATGCAATTTTATTTGCGGACGACACCACCCTATATCACAGTCATTATGATTTGAGATACTTGGAGTGGTGTATACGTACCGATTTGGAAACCATCAGTGAATGGTTTAGAGCTAATAAGCTCACACTAAATCTCGAAAAAACAATGTGCATGCTATTTAACCCTTCCAAAAAATCAAACTCAATCAATGAAGTCACATTAGATAATATAAAAATACCGGTTGTAGACAGAATAAAATTCTTAGGTGTCACATTAGATCATCAACTTAGTTGGCAACCTCACTTCAATAACTTAATCCTCAAACTTAAAAGGAACATACACATGCTTCGTACTAGCCAAAACTTGCTTTCGTCTCCAGTAAAAAAATTACTATACTATGGGCACATCTTCAGTCACCTATCGTACGGAATAGTAATTTGGGGAAACATGATAAGTGAAGACCATAAAAGGAAACTTCAAAAATTACAGAACAAATGTATGCATCTCATAGATAAGAGAGGTATTGATCTGACTAGTAAATATAAAGAACATAAGATTTTGAAAATAAACGGAATAATAGAGCTGGAAAATAAAAAATTAGGCTACAAGCTGATAAATAAAATGCTTCCAAATAAAGTAGCCAGTTGTTTAATAACAAATCAAAACTGTGTATCATTAGAAAAAACCCATAACTATGGGACTAGATATAGAAAAATACCTCATATTCCTCGGGTGACAAATAGCCAATATAAAAGGAGCTTTCTAAGAACAGCCATACCTGATCCTGTGACATTATTGGCTATAACAAATTCTGCTACTTTAAATGTATTTGCAAAAAGATGCAAGTCGGAAATCCTCGACCAAACATAGTTGTTATTGGTTATAACAAGCTCTTCGTTTATAAGTTATTGGTTATAACGTTATAACCGAGAATAATCTTACTTGCTATGTCTTGTTCACCCGTTCTCTTGATCATATCATTCTCTTAAAATATGCATCCCCATGGATCAGATTAAGTTTCCTTCATCTTTTCTTGTCGATTACAACTATCATTACACACTTGATGAATGTATGATCGAATGAATGAGCGACAAAAAACTAATATGACACGCGTCATGAATAACAACCAATAGTGAGTTGCTTCCTGGCTAAATTTCTGTGGGACAATCCTTGACACATGTTATGGCGTCGATTGCATCTGAATTATTGCAAGCAATAAAAATGAGCATTCCAGCTGATAAAGACCTCCTTCCTGCACTGCCTCTAGGTGCTGGGATGGATGAGGAGTTGTTCCCAAAAACAGTGCTAAGTGATAAACTTTGGTTGGACGTAAGACGGTGGATAGATGGATCATATATGAATCCTAATGCACTATTTGAACTATTCGGAGAATTTTCTGGAGATGATGGTAAAACAGTTCGCAAGCACCTGATGAGGCATATGGGAATCAATAAAAAACAACTTGGAGAAAAAAGCAGAATATTAAGAATGTCGTGGATAGCACCACATGCAAGGGAATTCAGTTAATGATTGGGCTAAAAACATGATGTCTGAAGATACACCAGGAGACGAAATTGCGTTGTATGCACTATGTCATATGTATAAACGACACTGTATGGTCTATAGTAAAGCCCATATATGGAGTACCGTGGAAAATTCGTCCAACCTTAGTGAGGATCAATTAATGAGTGTTTGTGACATAAAACTATTGTTTGTGGAACCTGGTGTCTTCGGTGAGCTGAAACTGAAACCTTACAGTACTATACCTACTCAACCAGTGTTTGAGAGTGCTCTAATGATAACCAAGCGTGATAAAAAATCCGGAAATCATCCAGAAGCACCTGTGGACCTGCGCATCCCTCCACAACCACCGAGCGGCATGCCAGTACTGCATGAAGCAGCATCATCTACTCCAGTAGATACACAGCATACACCATCCAGTAAACTTCCCAGTACCAGTACCGAGAATATTCCTAGTATACAGGTAATATCATCGTCGTTACCATTAACTGCAGAGCCAACCACCCCACCATCACCCCGGCCGACGCCTCTTGCGGATGATACACTGTCACCTGAACATGCTAGTATGTCAACAACAACACCGTCATTACCATTAACTGCGGAGCCAACCACCCCACCACCACCCCCGCCAACGCCTCCTGCAGATGATACACTGTCACATGAACAGGCTAGTATGTCAACAACAACACCGTTGTTACCATTACCTGCAGAGCCAACCCCTCCACTGCCGCCCCCGCCGGCACCTCCAGCAGATGACTCGTCACCACATGAACAGGCTAGTGAAACTGATATTGGTTATAACGATGCTAAACTGCAAACTAAATGCATGGTACATCTCACTGCTTTGAGTGAAGTTGAAATTTATAGTTGGGAACGCGACCATTCTATGACCAACTATGCAGATCCCACTGATAACAGTGTAAGCGGTGATGAAGGTGACATTGGTCCAAATGGTACGCCATATTCATTAAGGCCTAGAAAAACAATAAAAAGGCATGATAGACCGTCCAGAGACAGTAATAAAAATGTATCCTATGTTTATGACACACCTTCTTCAGACAGTGATTATATGAGTAGTAAGAAATGCAAATTATCCAAACCAAGAGCCTGTGCCAGTGGACCTTCATCCAGTAGACTGGCAGCCCACTCTGCAATGATCTCTAAGAAGGAGAAACATGCAGCCTTGGCATTATTGGAACTAGGCAAAACTCAGTCACCAGTGACCAGTGGATATGAAAGCTACTAGGGCAGTCAAACCCTTGAATCAAATGAGGGGTCACCGAGTTCACCTGATGTCAGTGACAACACCAGTACCAGTACAAGCAGTGGCAAAAGTGGATCAACTAGCTCCAGTGGAACAGCGTCAGGTGTCAACCTTGACAAAGTTGATCCTTTGAGTAGTGACCACCAAAGTATGAACAGTTCCAGTGGAACCTCGGAAGAGGATAACACAAACATTAAAGATACTACGGAAGAAGTGAACACTGACTCTAAACCAAAGGGAAGACTGATAACCACACATCATGGAATAAAGCGTAAATATAGAAGAAAACGAAAGTTTAAATGTAATGACTGTAACTTTGAAGCAGGTAGTCTCGGCGAACTGAATAAGCACCACACATCTAACCATGGTATGTTGAGCTGTGATCATTGTGATAAAAAATTTAACACACCATCTGCTTGTCGTAAACATATGTATGAACATGTAGAAGAAAAATGTGTTAAAAACAAGTGTGACGACTGTGATAAATCATTCCCGTTCACAAGTCAACTTAAGCATCATAGAGTGAAACATCAAAATATTCCCCATCATCAGTGTCAAGAATGCTCTAAGTGGTTTAAGAACAAAGGCGAATTAACCAAGCACTTAGCGGTACATGGTAAAAAAATGTATAACTGTACAAAATGTGAGTACCAAACTCGTGACCCACGTAATCTTAGGGCGCATATGCATAAGCATGGAAATAAAAGTAGGTACATTTGTACAAAGTGTGGGCAAGGATTTAACTATTATACGCAAAGGCAACGGCATCTAAAAAAAGGTGAATGCAAAACCAAAAATTTAAGTTAATAAACTCTCCGATTTATTCACCGCATTCTTGCATCCACTTTTGATACTAAAATTAATATCAACGAGCCTTCCATTTTTGGTTATAACGCCACGTATCACAACGATTACAATGTTATTGGTTAAAACAAATATCTAATACGAGTAAAATTATTGTTCGTGTTAAGAAATCACCACTTCTCTTGTTCTTGGTTATAACAGGTTCGGTAAATTATGTTACGGGTTATAACGATTTTTGAATTGTCTATTCCTACACTTTTTTCTTTCATATGAACATTATTTAACATCACTGGCCAGGTACCATTTGGAACGAGCATGCTCTAAACCTGGACCATTTCTTCGTTAACCACCCAAGTAATTTATAAACATAACCGTGCTATTTTGTATGATATAATACGAAGAATAAATAGATTATTATTATTATTATTATTATTAAATTATATGAATTAAATAAAGTTGTTAAATTAGTATTAATTAATTGGCAACACTTGTAATCAAGTAGAAACGTACAGATGTTAATAACTAATTTGTTCCGTCGTTTTGTTAACATTTGCTGCACAACTTTCCCTTGAAGTATTGTTCGATTACCTAACGACACGATCACATCGGCACATGGTGATAAATGTTGTCACATCAATTACACGTTTCGTTTAATTATCGAAAAAATGGTATTATAGGGCATACGTTATCCAATGGAGTCAGTACAAATTGCCTTCTGAATTGGATGGAGGACAACGAATTGAATCTAATTACACAACATGTACAGGTGAATTCAATTTATTGTCCTCCACTAAGTATTTATATTGTTACATTCGTCCATGCTGTAATTCCCATAAAGACAAGAGCATTGACAACATACAAGTCCCAAACATCAAAGTAGTTTCATAGTTGAAGGGAAAGCACTATGTCAGTACAGGGCAAAAAAAAATCCAAACTCATTGAATTCAAATGAAGAGAATCTTGATGTCAAAGCAAACATGAGTTGGACAGTAATAATATTGTGGTTTTGATGAATCGAAATGAGCAACAAGCTTTAATATTTTCCTCATTAAATTAGTAAATTGCCTGAGGACTACAAACAATGTACAAGTGGGATTGGAATGCAATAGGTTTGCTATTGCTAGTGTTTACTTTATCAGACAATGTATGCGTGTTTAATAGCTAACGTGATATATTTCATTCCTAGTTTTGCGGAAACCTTCTATTGCCACATTACTTTCGTTCCGGGGTCGGGGAAAGTGAAATTTCCTTAAGGAAAATGTAGTTTGGGGGGGGGGGGGGGGGGGGGGGGGGGGGGGGGGGGGGGGGGGGGGGGGGGGGGGGGGGGGGGGGGGGG
>JBCAUG010016957.1:0-10865 GCA_038406175.1 Haplosyllis leylae
CCCCCCCCCCCCCCCCCCCCCCCCCCCCCCCCCCCCCCCCCCCCCCCCCCCCCCCCCCCCCCCCCCCCCCCCCTGTGAACTGACAAACAGGACTCATCCTTCGGATGGCGGGCGGTAAAAAATACTCACAATAACCTAACGGAAAATGCTGCTCCTCGTTTCTGGTGTAGTTTTCGGTTAAAACCTGAAAAAATGATCGAAACAACAGCATTAAAATAATATCTGAAGCCGACTTCAAGATGTGTACGCCTTGGTTCTGTTCACACATCAAAAGAACAATGTTCTTTTTAGCTTTACGAGTTGAATCATTACAGGAATCGCATACGTCCTACGCTGCAGACTTCACAACGAGGAGGAACTAGAATGCTTTTCAGCTAGCTGAGTGATATTAAGTCATATATTAAGTAATACCAAGCCGTAATAAATCAAGTGATACTAAGTAACACAAAGTTCATGATAATAGGTTATACTGAGTAATTTTAAAGAATTTGTAACAGGTTGAAGTAGATCTACGCAAGTGAGGAGCTACAGATACAGCCCATGTATTTCTGGCCTAATGTGGTGAATGCGTAATGTCTAACCAAACAGTTAACTCCCCAACCGAATGCATGCATTTATGTGCACTGATCATGCCCAGCTCCCAACACATGGCCAATCACAGTCCCTGCATCACATGCACATCCCTGGTAGCCAATCAGGACCATTGTGTGATCCTTCCAGCCAGTGGCAGCATGACATGTAAGAGTGTATTCATGTGCAGCTCCCCATTCATGGTTATAAGTAATTACTGATCAGAATGAGATGAGACCAGTGTCAATCTAAGATAGTGTGCCCTTCTACCTGCAATAACCACAATGCATGCTAATGTACTCCACTCCTTTGTGTAGCTCCCCCCCCCAGTAACCTTGGGACTACTTTGTGTAGTAGCATTAATATGGTTAGATACTAGGTATAAAAGGAGGAGCGTACCCTATGAAAGTAGGACCTCCAGGAAAACCACCAGACTGTTCAGTACTATAATAGCAAACAGCAGGAACTTCTCAGGTATTGAGAGAAGCTAACCTAACTCCCTGCTATGAGTCTGCCAAATTGCATGTTTGGGCTGTTTGAGCCACTTTCGGATACTTTGCAGATCTTAAGGCAGGAGGAGTTAACTAGCTCCCCTCTACACAACCTGTGACTTAAAGTTGCTTAAATATCATTCTGGGAAACCTGCAAGAATTGTACAAGTAAATGTAAGGAACTAAGTGTGTTTCCTTCTAATATTGCATTTGAAGCTTGTATTTATGATTGTTCTTATATTGCAGAGTTTCTTGGATGTGTCTTCAGTGTACTTCAATATTCTCAAGTGTTAATGAAGTATTATTCAAGTGTCAGTGTTAACTTCAAGTTAACTCCCCAGCTAGTGAACAAGTGTTTCCTGCATGTCTACAGTAGTGTGGGTCCCATCCCAAGTTGTGTGATTCAACAGTGTATGTTCCAGTATTTCTGTGCATGAGCAGTAGCTCCTCATTCTAAAACAATGGCAGAAGCTGTAATTGTGGATTCACTTAACTTGGCAGAGGCCTACTATTTCATAAGAGTTAGTTCCCCAGTGATTCAAGACTGATTGCAATAACTGTACAATAATCACAGATAATCTAAGTTCATTTCCTGTTGCAACTGTTCACTAAACCAGTCTTCAGAGTAACAATAAAGACTGTACTTAAGCTAAGTGTTTGTATTCTTCATCTGGTACTGGAGCTCCAGTGAGCTCCCCACAACTCTAACTCCCCACCCAGCATTACAGACTAGAACTCCTACTTCACAAAGGGGGCCATTGCACAAACTAAAACCCACGAATAACTGCTGTCACCCCCTGAGACCATTGTGCCCTTGCACACTATCACTACTGCACACTCAAACCCTTTTCACCATTACATATCACCCTTGTGCCTTTCACACCCTTTTGGGCCCTCATGCTCTTGCACCCTTTAGCCATTGCACCTCAAACATTTACCCTTTCACCCTTCAGGCTCTTTTGCATTGTGTCCTTGCAACCTTTCAATGCTGTTGCACCTTCAGGTGTTTTCATCCTTGTGCCCTTTCACCATCATGCCCTCATGCAATTTCACTATTGCATCCTTTCACAATCATGTCCTCCTGCCATTTCACTATTGCATCCTTTCACCTTTGTGCCCCTTTACTCTTGTGATCTTGCACCTTTTTACCAAATGTTGCAACATTGAGCACTTTGACCCTTTCACCATCATGCCCTCAAACCATTGTGCTCTTGTGCCTTTCACCCCTGAGCCCTCACACCCTGCCTTTGCACATCTTCTCACCCAGCCTTTCTGCCCTTTGTAGCCTTCACCTGAAGGGGGCTGAAGGGTTTAGGTCTCCCCACCACCTCTGACATGAAGGGTGCAAAGGGCACAAATGCACAAAAACTAGGCTTCTGTGTCCCCACCATTGTTAAGTGCAAAAGTTCAAACAAGTTTGATTACAACATAGAGTGTTAGAATTGTTGCATCATGTTCAGGCAAGTGAACCATCAATTGATCACTCAAGTCACAAGTTGGATTCAATAGAAAATCCTTTATTTCAGTAAAGACTAGTCAAACTTTCGAATTTCTACATAAAATACATGAACACTTGTAACTAATGCTCATTGTACACAACTACCCCTCAAGCTGCTTCTCCTTCAAGATCAAAACTGCTTCTGATCATCTAGATCAAACAAGGGGTGTGTCTTGGCTAAAGGCTAGGGGTAATTAACTGACAGCTTGCTGGAGTGTTGTATAACTGAACCTTAATACCTTATGTAAATAAAGTATATATATCTCTAATCTGTCAGAACACATGTGGCTTTTGTATTGTGTTTGATTAACAACTTGCAAACTGATCTGTTTGTGTACTTCACACGAAAGTGGCACAAACTGATACAACACAACACACAACCAATTTCAATCTTTACGTAGCAACTATGACGGGAAGGTAATGTTTTCAGTTTATTCACGCGGTGGGGGATACCCACGGGTTGTGGTCCCAGTCTACTTCTCTGGTCCCAGGTCCTTTCTGGAATGGGGGGGTACCCCCTGGTCTCTGGTCCCAGGTTCCTTCCCTAGTCCCTTGTCCTTCCTGGGGGAGGGGGTACCCCTAGTCCTGTCACTGGTCCAGTCCAAAGTCCTGTCCTAGGTCTTGTCCAGGGGGGTACCCCACGGACAGGAAGGCAAGTGATGCTACGCCGCAGGCTGTTGCGCAGGCCTTCCTAGTTTATGAAAAAAAAGGTCTTCGATATTGCGCTTATAAAATAATTTACGTATACTGGTACAAATTGTATTTACGCACTGGAAACCCGCGTAAATCTTAAGGTGAGGTCCTGTTCTCAAGTTTGTGACGATTTTTTATTTATATTTTTCGATAAATGTCCTTCAGTTGCTCGTCATTTAACCTGCAATCTATTTTCCTTCTTGTTATTTTGGGTATTTAGTCTTAATTATATGCTTTGGGATTCTGCACGTGATGTAAAATTCAGTTTTGGAACGTGCGTAGGTGTCTTATTAAATGTTTCATTGGATCAGTTTGGAATGTTGGGAACTGGTCTGCAGTTTTCTTTTGTTTGTCCGCAAAATACAAATGGTATGAAAATGGGGCATGTATTTTGAATGTCGCTGTGTACCATTGAAAGAAACGTGCAACTCAAAAAGATTCCATAAATAACGTGTGGGTGTAAAACCGACGCATCACATTTCACGAATGGCCAGAGTCAGGCACTTAAGAAATTCAGTGGTGACGTTGCTTTATGGAGTCTTTGACTGCGACAGTAGATTGCAGTTCAAGTTCTGAATTTATTTCCAGACTACTCAACGTCGCACCATCTGACGGTCAAACCAAAATGAATATCACAGTTAAAACACAGAATGATATCACCATTGATGTGGAAGTGGATAACGAGTCTACGACTGTGAGGGACTTTAAAGCAAAGGTAGTTTTTAATGGGTCCTGTTTCTTGTTATTAATAGTTTGACCTGTGTACAGGCAGATTTTTTTGGGGAAAGCAAACCGGGATATTATGAAAGATCTTGACCACAGGTCAAATTTCTCGGAAAACTTATTTCAGTTCATTTTAGCAACATAAACTCAACCAGGGTACCTTTTATTTCTCTCGCCCTTATATTTTAATTTGTATAACTGGATTTTTTTAATCCTGCAGGTGTACCGTACAGGAAAAATCAATAGCGTATTGAGACTGTCTTACGATGGCAATCAACTATTGGACGAAAAAACTCTCGCTGATTATGGCATCAAAGGCGGAACTATACAGGTAATGCCTGCATCGTGTCATAACGATCCTTGTACAATAGCAATAAAACATTTTCAGCACAACATTTTATTGCAGCTGTAAACTAGAACGAAATAACTTTTTTGTAAATGCTCTGATTATTCTGATGAAATTGCATGGGAGAGTTAGGGTTGCTCTATTTGGAAGTTGTTATGAAGTTTAAGATCCATCAACCCTGGTTGATAATTTTGGTGGATTCACACAAGTCGGCTTTAGCTGTGTTCAAATAATTTTGGATATCTGCACAAAAAGGGGGTAATGTTGCTGATTGGTTTGTGCAAAGGTGCAAGGAACATGCATAACTGAGAATTGTGTTCATTTTCAAGGCGAAAACTGATCCCGAGCGAGACATCAATATTCTGCTGGACATTCCTGTGAAAGGTAGAATTAGCAAACGAATAAAGAACACTGCAACAGTTGAAGAACTACTTGAACAGGTATGGCTTAGTGCGTTAAATTGATTAAATTTGTCATTGTATGATTAATTTTACTTTCTGTTCATTCCTGTGCTATTGCTATTGACAGGTAAATAAAGAACAAAAGATGTGCAAAACATCGGGGAGTTTAGATCTTATATTTGAAGGAAGTGAGTTGGAATTGGACATGCCACTTCATTTCTACAACGTCAAAGATTGCTCAGTACTAGATATTAAGGTGAGTGCAAAATAATGTTTGTCTAAATAATTGCGTATGCTTGGTCAGCTTATGATATCCTCCAATTTCATGAATATTGCACAAAAATTTGGGAGTCAAGTGATCGCGTTCAACACCATAATATTATATTGAAATCAAATGTTCACCCTTCTTGCGAAATTTATTTAAGTTGTAGTCTCCATGGGCGCTCTAAATCAGTGGCTGGTGAGGATCCGTAAAATCTTCACTACAATATATTAAGTTATTAACACATGTTGTCATGTTCATTAAGTACCTACCATTTTACCCTCACATTGAAGTGTAAATAATTGAAACAATCATGTATCATGAGTTGACGCCATATGGAATTCTGTATTTCTGTCAGAGGCCTCAAATTAGTTTGCTGATAGAAGATAATCATGGAGATATACTGTACCACAGGATTGAAAGGCATAAACTCGTGCGAGATCTGAAAAAGGAGATATCGGTTAGTTACCTTTGTCAAATAATTAATCTTAATAAGTAGACATTCTGAAAGGAAAAGAATTTATTTCCTGCGTACAAGTTATAAAAACCTTACACTTTGTGTACCATTAGGAATATGATGGGCAAGTGCCGGCACCTGACGTAGCAACGTTTTATCTGAATGCCACAGGACCGACCAATTTTAGTGGAACTATTAAGGATCTTTACAAAGGAGCAAAACGGTGTAACGTGAAGGGAATGAGGCTGTACACTAAAAATGGTATGAAGCAGAACAAGGCTCAAACTAATGTGTTCTTAATGTCGCTCTGAAATGTCAACTGAAAAGTAACGCTGATGTATTTCGCTAAGAATGTATACCAGACTAAATTTTGATTGTGCTCTAATAATTAATCGGCAGCAGTAAATGAATATGAAGAGTTACATGACGACCAGGAATTGGAACATTACAAGTTGCGAGACAACAGTATGTTGTATCTGATCGTGTACAGATGGGCAAAAGCGTTCGAGCTTCAAAGACAAAATCCGCCGTATGAAGACGTCGTTGGTAATGAAGAATTTTTATCTTTTAACTCATGTGGAATTTCTTTACACTTGAAAGTCTCTGGTTTTGCTAATTGATAAATCATACTTGAAGACAACTTGAGCGATCAACTGGAGACACAGTCAGGCACCAAGCAGGATATGCACGATGGCAAAGTTACACCTGCCAGTACACTTATTTTTGAATGATCGACTATTGTATTACCTATGTTTTATGTTACAATATTTCAAATATCATTTTATTTTGAGTAGTGTACGGAGTAGAACCGGAGCAAGATACCATTTTAAGCCTTAAATTGCGGCTTCAAGAACAGCATGGCATTCCGGTCAGTCAGAAAGCTCTTTGCCTCAGCAGAAAAGAAGAACATGGTCCGTCGCCCATAGATGCACGAGCAACGTTCGTCTACGAGTATGCAGTACCGTTCTGTATACTGTAATCAGTCCACGGATTATTAAAACTTGCCTTCAATCAATTTATTGTGAACTATTGCCCTGTGTGTGTGGTGCTGTATCTAAAGAATTGTGTTTTCACGTTTTGTTAAACACCCGAATGATAGGTTTTTTGCCTTCCTGTTGTCCATTACCCTGTGATATATTAAATTGGTAGCCTATATCCATCTAAAGTCAAATAGTGCAATATATTTACCGGGATTGTGTTATGATTCGTACTTTTATTGAATCTCCTCTAGTAAATATGTACATTCACAATATTGCGGCAGTGAGACTGTTTTAGGTATATGTAGTAGAGTTAGACTACACACTAACTCATCATGGAAATGTTTATTTATTATCATGGAATTTTATTAACATAATCGGAATACTTCGTGCATCACTGCTTGATATTGTACTCGTTCAAAGTGATCTGTAATGAATGCCACACATTGTCAAAAATTGATGCGTTTTATGTTTGTGTGTTAGGCTATTAATGTACCAGTGTACTATTGTCTTGTTAAAATGTAAGCTTCTTGTTTATGAAGTTTTGTGCATGTTCATATTGTCTGAGAAGTATAGATTCTGCTTCTTGGATTATGCTTATGACAAATTTGGTATGTGTAAATGAAGGGGTCACCTTTCTGTTGCTTGACTAAATTAATATGACGTATGTTAATGAAGAGAAATTGTGTGTCAGTGCTTGGTCTCTTGTTAGTATAGGTAGACTACACATTTAAGCGTCATTAAATAGTCCCAACTGGCATGAGCTGATCTAATGACAACAGAAATACGCGGCTGTGTAACTTCACCCAAAGAAGGCCTTCAGAAGAGGCAGTACTTTATTAGGATAGATAATTTTACAGTGGCATCTGCTGCACCAAATGTGTGTGCGTTTAGAGTTTAAAGACCTTTGTGAATGTTATAAATGCCTTACAATGTAAACGTTTTTTGTTCACAGAAACACTCGTGATATTAATCAAACTTTTAACTCATAAAGGAAAGCAATTCAAATGTGAACCGGTGTGAAACTTAACAGAGTCACGAGTTCCAGTGTAATTCATAGACTTGCCCTAAATGTCATCGTTGAAAACATAGTGAACAAATGACAACAGCTGTTTTAGCTTGAGTTAGCAGTTTTATGTGAATTTTTTGAAACAATTGGTTTTTGAGCACATTTCAGCTGTCACTTAGCCAAGTTTATTATCACATTGTTACCAGAAAGACTAAAATACGGAGGCTAAATGAAAAGGTAATTTTATGGTAAATACTCGTACATCAATTAAAGTCAACTGAAATCAATACAATACACAGATTGGAAGTGCAGTTAATTACAGCGACCGATGATTATTTTTGTTTTCAAAATAAGTAAATACTCCAGTTGGATGCTGTTTAAACAAATTGTGTGATATTGTACATTGTATGGCTCGAAATGTTTAAATTAATCTAAATTGAAATGTTCAAAAATGTTATTTTTTTATGCATAACATCTATATGGGGGGGGGTGGGCTTGTCATAAAATGTGATCTTAAATTACCCAAGTCCAGTAGATAGTTCTTAAAATATTTAGATTAATTTACCATTTCTTATTAATAGTATGTAATAATATATCTTGTCGATGTGCCAAATATTCATTGAAATTATTAGAATTAGATACGTTGGAGAATTACGTCAAGTGTGATCGTTTAGAGTACCACAGATACCCTACAAGAATTGCCTGTAAGGAAAATATTAAGATCGGGTTATACTAGGCAAAGTCCCGAAAGATTTGGACCCGCTTGACTATTAAT
Source organism: Haplosyllis leylae (assembly GCA_038406175.1). Classification (NCBI taxonomy): domain Eukaryota; kingdom Metazoa; phylum Annelida; class Polychaeta; order Phyllodocida; family Syllidae; genus Haplosyllis; species Haplosyllis leylae. The sequence continues at coordinate 8,203 of JBCAUG010016957.1, forward strand.
CGAATAACAGATATTCTTACAACCAGTTATCTATGTCTCTTGGATGACAATCATCACAGATATGGGTATTTATGTTTTCTAAGTTGAAGAATGTAAATATTAATAACTTGTGATCGGACAGCAGTTGAGATCGTGTCATTTTAATTTATTCATTAGTAATTAAACATTCCGTTTGCTCTTGCCGGATAAACATGCATTTACTAAGAGTACACTTTTACAATCTTTTTGTGTTTACGTCCATGACCGAACAGTGAAGTTTGTAACTATGATAATTGGTATATTGTGTCATTTTTTTTTCTAATTTCAGATATGTTTCAACTTATAGCTTTCCAACTTTTGCTCTTTAAGTGGATGAAATACTCAATTCTTGTAATTCCAAAGCAATGTTTTACATATGTTTGTAACATATTGTCTTTTACTTGTGTTGAGTCTTGTCCATGGTTTACGAAAGCATGTTGAATGCAACGTCAGTCCTGGATTTAGAAATGAAAAAGCTTTTCAGTTTTCTTGAAGAGACCAGTTGACAAAAATCAGGTTTGGTTTGATAATGTTGTGGAAAGACTTTTGTTTGAAAAGTGAATTATGAAAAGTGTTTTGTATATTTGAGGCGGTCAAATTTTAAAGAAATGTGAAGTAATTGTTATTTACACACAAACTATGTGAATAAGACTTGTACCAGTAAAACCTGTCATACACAGTCACAAACACCAGTGTTGAGTATGTGTCGACACGTTTGATAGTCTTTAATGGATAGTTGGGTGTCTACGTAATACAGGTTTTACTGAAATCAACATTATTTCCAGTTTTAAGGGATTGTTTGCACCAGGCGACAATTTTTATGTCGAAAAATATGGATTCCATTGACAACAATGAAATGCACCATTTTGTCTTTGACGTCTAGTGTGAACAGGAACATTGGTAACCATGCAACCAATTTCTGACAAAACAAAAAGTTCACATCGTTGTCGACAAGTGTGAGTGTGAATGGTCCCTATTACCAATTTTAAGAACGTTCTTTATCTAGTCGTTTTAGGTTTTATTGTCTCACGTGGTATTTGTGAAAATATGAAGGGGGTTCTGCATTTTGGGTACGAGATACAGAGAGAAAGAACTACAATTTGCTTACTCATTTGCTCAAACGTAAAGGCATTTTTATCACATAAAATATTGTGTTAAGAACATTATATTTTGTAAAGATAACGAACGATATTACCAAGGCAATTGGTTAGATTTTAACTGATGAATTAGACGGGTCGATTAATTATTTGTAGTACATTCTTCTGCAATGACAAAAAGGAAATGCCATCGCAAAGCCCCTCGTAAAGTGACTTTGTCCGTAAATTGTTGATCTCAATATGCAAGTTTTACAAATATAAATGTTGATCAAATAAGATTTATTTTCGTTTTTTTTATTCAAAAATGATATTGTAGTGAATAACGATAGAACCATATTATCACAAAAATAATAAATGATCGCATTGATTCATAGAAAAATTAAAACGTGTGACCCGGAATGAAATATCTTCCACAAATTGAAGACTTAATCGTGAACACTCGACTTATCTATTTCAAACTAGTCTATGTTGACAAAGTGAATTTTAGCCAAGGAGTTTATGATAAAGGTAAACTTTTTTAATTTGGTGTACTTTTTGTGACTGAGGTTTAATGCAGGAGAGTAGCGCCTGGACTACCTTATGAATAGAAGTGCAATACAATAGAGATATAATTTCTAATATTTAAAGCATACCTTCCAGATCCTTTGTAATATCAAAATCAACCATGTCAATTATGTGGTAGTGTTAGATTTTTAATCTACCTGGATATTTGTTTTTGTTGTTTTAGGTAATGAGCTCATTCTTGAAAAGAAATCGATCACCAGTAGTCTAACTGAATAAGATTTCCAGTTTTGTTAGTATATGGTGAGAATTCAAACTTTTGAAATTGCTTCACTGGGAAATGTGTTTTATCCGAGTAAATTCGATGCTTCGATAAACTGTACGATTTCATGGTCCATAAAAAGTGTTATCGTATGTTGTGTGTGACATAAATTGCTTGAGCGTCTCATTCTGGCCCTAGATACCGAGTCTGGCTAGCAGCCAAACAAACGCGAAAGTTACTCTCTGGAAATTCTATGCCATAGAACCCTGACTATGGACATATAGAAAATTTGAAAAGCAACTTTTTCAAATTAACCTGCTCCATCTGAAGTAACCACAAAACAGTCCTACTAAAATATTCACTTCTGAAGTCGGAAACACAACAATGAGTTCTACAAAACCGAAGATACGGATCACTTTAATATCAGATGTTATCTGTCCATGGTGTTGGATTGGAAAAAAGAAGCTGGAGCAAGCCATGCAGCTTTGTGAAGACAAGTATCACTTTCAATTGAGTTGCGAACCGTATCTGCTGAAACCGAATACCCCTCCCGAAGGAGAAGCCAAACCTGAGTTACCTCCAGGCAAACCAAGGTGGGCATCATGTTTTCTCAGCTGTCGGATTTATTTGACCAACAATTATTAGCAAATCCCAAAAATCAGGCAGTGGAAGTTTCACATGCAGGTGGCTCGTTCGCTCCCTTCGCCCCCCTTCACTCCCCACCACCACTAATCGAACTTTTTGTGGCCGCAGATGGTGGGGACCCTAAAACCTAGTATACAATA
>JBCAUG010016968.1:0-10864 GCA_038406175.1 Haplosyllis leylae
TTTTTCTGTCTTTTCAGTATTTGTTCTTATGTTTTCCCTAATAATTTAGTTTTTAAAATATGCCTATACGCTAATCAGATATTTTTGAGATATTTTTGCATTTTAAAAATTATATTTCGTTTTTTCAAAACTTTTGAAAAAGTAAAAATTTTAAATTGATTGCAGATGAGGTTAATTAAACTTAAATCAATTTGAATTAAGTTCATTTAACAGACAATTAAACTTAAAATCAATTTGAATTAAGTTCATTAAACATTAATGAAGTTGATTGAAGTTTACCATCATTCATCTGCAATCATTTCGGGCTCATTTGCAATCTGTTTATAATATGTGATCCACCGCGCTGAACCCCCCTGATAATAGGTCGGCCTCCTCAGGGTTGGCGCCCCTCTCTCGTAAATCCTGGATCCACCCCAAATGTTCTGCCACTGCCAAGTTTCCAAGGATAAGAAAAAGCACAAGCTCCTCCGTTTCATAAACATTTAAGTTTTGCCTGAAATATTCCCTTTGGTGACACGAATCCCCTTGATAGTTGATCACGGTTCGGATATTCTATCCGAAACGGTCGCGCAAAGTTTGTAACTGAATTACGTTACAATAACGTTTCGGTCACGATTAGTTCGTAAGTCGGTCACATGAAGAAAGGGTTCGGTAACTTTCTAATGACATTGCTACTCAAGTATCACATCTTAATCGTGACGGAGATCTTGTTTGCACAAATAGAATATTTTTGTATGTAAATTTGAATTTCAAATTTGTAACGTGATGGACTTCTACATTTTAGACTAAATATTAACGCAATCAATAGATAACATCTAATAAAGTATAAAAAATTGCAACAGTAAAATATGTAACTAAGAGAAGTGTCAAGCCATGTCATAACAGGAATAAACGCATGCCACTTCAACCCAGTTAGGAATTGATATTAACTGCAGGCCTCTGGAAAGCCTATTGGCCACACTTAACCACGTGAATATTGTTCATTTTCAAACCATTTTCATCTGATTATAGATAATCCTTGGACAAATTTACTTACGCATTGCCGTCTTTAGTTTATTAGCAAGATGTGACAACTATGGCCGTGACGTTTGAGTTGCTTTCAAATTGTTTCTAGATCCGGGGAACGTTTTTAGTTTTTTTTGTGCATCAGGACAATCGAGTTTTCCCGTAATTTTTTTATCGAATTTAATGAATTCATTGAATTGGACTCATAGTGATGTGTCTATGAAGTAAGTAGGTCACCACAAAATAAAATGCAAGGTGCTCCCCATAAATAGACTGAAATTATAACACGATATTTGCAATATTTGTTAATGCACCAACTAATAGAAAACATAGTAAGCAATAATCAGGATTAAATGCTATCTTCTTTTCATAGTGACAGTCACTTTCAGTGACATCACCAAATTTTAAATTCATTGAATTCATCGAATTCAATGACAATTACGGAAAAACCGAGTGTCTTTGTTCCAATTACACGTCTTTGACATAACACAATTCATTTTAAAATGGAAGTGTTTGTTTGAGATAAATTTGAGAACATGTTCATGTGGAAGTGTTTAAACACAAAGATTTAACTTCAATGTGTGTGCGAGTTGCCTGTTACCAAGAGTTTCAGAAATTATTGCATTTGTACAATGTACTTGCTCAACACTCGGGAAATAGAGTAGATCTATAAACTACTGTCAGAACATACAATAAAAGGCTGAAAGGTATTGAAGTTTAAATACAGGAGACATCAGACAGTAGTTCTGTGGGAAATCAATTGCTGTTTTGTGTGTCTGTAAGGTGTGTAGTATTGAACGTAGTTCTTACGAAAGTTGACTTACTATCTTCAACGTTCTTTTCTCTGCTAAGTTGTATTTTAATGTTTTTTGTGCAAGGCTTTCGTTTGATATTTGATATGTCAAAATCTACAAAAGACTGAGCACATGGAAAGGAAGCATAATGTAAAAGCTTCAAGGTTCCACTCATTTTTATAGAATTCAAGTATGTATCTATTGGTCCATTTGTTACGTGGATATTTAAATTTTTCGCAAAAGACAAAAAATCATTGGAGTTTTTTCCTAAATGGAGAAATTTCAGTGAATTCAGTATATAAACAAATTCACAGAATCCAAGAATGAATCCAATGAAACTTTGAAAAATAGTGGAAAATGTCTCAAATATTCCTTCATCTTCCCCAGTGCTGCTTGCCGACTAAAAGCGACAAGGTATCAATGGGGGGGGGGGGGGGTTCTACACTACGTGGGCAGGTACATTACATTTCCAGGATCATTACTTTTGCACTACTTCCAAATGTGGCTACAAGAGGTAACAACAAAGGCTTCGGTACAAATAGGGAAACAAATAAGGAAAAATGCCATTAATTGACCCGAAAGTGAAAGGAAACCTGTTCTAAAAGGAACCGTCCTGTTCGTGTCTGTCTGAATACATGTCACTGTGCGGGATCACTGTCAATCAGGTGGAATGAAAGTAATGGAAAATAAATTGAGCGATAATTGAGTACGACTACAAAGGGTGATAATGAGTGATTGATCTCAAACCGGACGGAAGCCATTAAAGAAAACCATTGTTACACCTTCCTGTAAATATGTTACAAGAAGGACGTAATTTTGTGAAAAAAAAATGGAATGTCTTTTCGTGCTTTTATTTCTTGAGAAATGCGGAGGAAAGGGCAATTACAAATACTTTCAAGATACTCTTAGTGCTGAAGTTTCTACAATCATTAAACATTTCTTTCATTAAACCTGAAACTTTTGTAAAAGAAAGAGATGTTTCTAGTCGTATCTGTTTCCATTAAAAGTGCGCTGACCGTAGTCGTTACATGAGAAGGTATTGTAATGTAAACTCATTATCTCATTGAGGACCTCTGACACTGAAGGTAATCGAATGTGACACTGATTTCACATGCTACGACGCATTTCTCCAGAAGTAAAACGTTCTCACACTTAGTGAGGAGAATGTGTCACTGATTTTTCACAGATATATCAAGACGTACTCCACGTGTTATTCCACGCAATAGCAACCGTCAAGGTCATTTCACTCGCTACTATTGCTACTGCGAAATGGGCTGCATTGAATTCAATGAAAGTGTTCCCTTGGTGCAGTTGCCATGATATCTTTCTTGTGACATCATACCTGAATGGGTTACATACCCATTCTGTGTAATTGTGACTTTGACGTAAAAATAATCCCAATTGCAGTCCCTGTGAATGGCCCTTCAATCACATGTGTACATGGACATTAAAAGTGGAGTCATGCAGCCTGCTGGTGGAACATTAACACTGGACTGCACATAGTGCGCTCACGCACAGTACAGTTGTGAATGGACCTTTACGAAACAATGGTGTAAACGGCTTGGTCCGTTGTTTACGACACGAGAATCCACTTCAGCCAATTACCGCTCCAGAATAACGAGACCAGAGCTCCTTAAATACACGTGATAAAAGCTTTATCCAAATGGCAAGGAGTATAACACACACTACTCCACTCAGAGTGTAAGCACAACGGTCTTAAAGGTTTTATATGGGAGAAATCCAATACTAAACATTGGTGTCTGAAAACCAGGACATCTTGAGTTGTGCGGGCGAAATTGAGGCTAATTTACCACTTTTTTTTGCCTTTGATTAAAACTTTTAGAAAGAACATCTCCAGCTGTTACAAAACATTCCTACGCACTGCTCAAATTTCAAATGTAGAATCGTACGACCTCATGCTAAAATTTGTTAGTAACAAAACTAGCGGAGATCTTGTTAGAGATAAAATCATGTGGCTTTTACAACCGTTTCAGCTTTTTTTTCCTTCGACAAAGTAACACGTCTTTGAGAATCTAAGGACCTATTTGCTTTCATTTTTACTCAGATGGGTCCATAAGCGATCAAGAAAGCCACATCGCTTTTGGTTTTGCTTGGTGTGAATATAACTGTATAAATCCACATAGTCCTTCCAAGCTTTCGCTTTCGCTCGGTGTGAGTAGACCAGGATCAATTCATGCCAGCATGTTAACGAACGTGAAAACAATGTCACTGATGGTCAATACAAACAAACTTTCAGCTTCGCCTTCGCTTTCCGTGAATTCGAGTCACTTTTTGAGTCTCTTCAACCAAGCGATAGACGGAGCGAAAGCGAAAAAGATCAAACAACAACCAAAATCAAAATAGATCAAATAATAGGTGAGGGAGATCAAAGAAAATTTTCGCTTTCGCTCGATGTAAAAGAGCCTGTAGGGGCAGTTCACATATATATCATTTCCGATGCATTTCTGATGTCACAGATCTGTTGACTTAAACTCAGTCCTGTGGTATTGTTCACACGAAGCCTCAAAGTACTGCAGATGCAATCGCTAAGCAGATGACCAGTGTAGTTATATCCCAGAGTACAATTATTCCGGTCGCTTGCATTTGGGCTAATACAGTCCGTGGTACAATTGACACCCCGAAATGAAAGAGATATCAAAGAACTGCTGTCGCAATCGCGACGCAAACGTCCAATGTGAACGTACCTTTAGTTAGTACAACTGTTTTAGCTATCGTATGTGTTCAATGATTCACGAGGAACCCATCCCGACCATTACAATCAGACTAATGGTCATTAACCTGGGATAGGAAACCGGACAGTGACACGTTAGACGAGTAAATCATCCACACACCATTATCCACACCTCACAACTTCCCCATCTAACACCTTACATCTCACAGAAAGAAATCAATGCCATTATCATCTAACACCAGGGAGCTCTATTTCCTTCTGAAACAATAGCATTGAGATCTAAACCTGTATGGACTCTCCAGTTCAGAGAGAGTGAGTGGAACAGATAGGAAAAAGAACTGAATGGTGAGATAGAAAGAACTAAACGATTAAAAGACAGACAAAGAGACACAGAGGCAGATTGCAGACAGAAGATGAGGATTAGAACAAGAGAGAAAGACACAAATAAACAGAAATTATGACAAAGAAATGACAGAAATGACACTGAAAAAGTAGCAAGTAACAAATGGTCTTATTTTTCTTCCAAGTTCCATGTACTCTTCTGTCCCAGTTTCACTTTGCATGATGTGGGTCACATAGCGGAAAAAAGTCCTGAGTGGATAGAACCACCCACGTGGCGGGAAATATCACATGACTGGAAGAAGGTCCAGGGCCATGAGCATGAGATTGGCAGGGTAATTCCTCGTACTGACCCCTGTCGGATGTCGGAATCACTCAAGCAGCAAACATTAGATATGAACAATCACAAATCATCTCTGCCTCAATGTTTCTCAAGGAAAAGAGCTTACAAAGACAGATTCTCTTTTGTGGACATCGATATAATGTAAAATCTCTGTGGTAAGGAAGTTCATTTGATGGGGGTATTAGATGATAATAACACAATGATGCTTGATGTGTTCTTTATTGAGAAGCTGCAACGCTATTGGGCATGGCTTGGTATGGTTTCCATAACTGCACAAATATTATCCAGGATCTCAGATTCAAAATAAATTTTAGTTCAGTGAAAGCAACACAAATGTTATTATGTGAATAGGGTTGAGTAAATTGAGTAAAATGAGTAAATTGTCATCACCAGAGGGACTCTGAAAGGAAGGAAGATAGGGATGCCGCAAATAAAATACATTGATTGCGGATCTCCGCGGGGGGGGGGGTGCGAGGGACGCGTGCCTCCCCTCTGGGTGCAATTTCTTTTACTAAAATATCTATAAATAGAAATTTGGCCAAATAATAGGTTGGTGTCCCCACCTTGGGCGTTGGCACCCCACCCCCCCGGTCTGGGAAATCCTGGATCCGCCACTGGATTGCAGTTTTATTTTCACATGCGACCTGGTCCCGGATTTGGGTCTGTTCCCAGATTTGAGGGCCCGCTGGTGGTTCCTTTGGAACTGCCCTTGACGACTTGTGTTTCATGTTTTTCTTCACCGCTTGAAATAGAACTCGTTTCCAGAAGTCTTTTCACAGAAAATAATTGTGTTAGAATTCTTCAAAAAGATGTGTATTTAATGGATTCCTCCCACACACGTACGTTACATAAAATACAATGCAAGATTTGCTTCGTTACAAATCTCATTTAAAATTCCGGTCTCCTGGTACAGAACATGTGAAGAAATCTACCTTGAACATTTTCTTTGATAAAAACACTGCAGATATCTGCTGGGTAGAAGAGTGACCCCTTTTCAATGCAAAAATTAAAGTAAAGTCCACAGATAAAACGTATTGCCCAATCAACATTTATGTCCTGTCTAAGGAAATCTGGATGTTGTCGCGTGAAAAAAACTTGCTGTAAACGTTTGCCTGCAAAATAGAACACGTCTGACGTAATATGTATTGGATAATACCCGAGCATGAAGTGATTATTAGCTCAGAAACACCGAGGCGGTAGCCGAGGTGTTTGTGAAGCTAATAATCATTGAAGGCAAGGTTGTATTATCTAATTTAAAGCACCGCCAACCTGTCTCACCTCCAATAAATGAATATTTATGTAGTATTGTGTCGCCCTTTACACCTCATTGACCAGAGAATGCATTCAGTCAACTGTAGGCAATTGAGTCATAACTACCTGTGTGCACTGTTCATTTACAAAAAATCAAAATTCCACTTACAGGAGACATAAATCAGTACATATCCATCACTAAATAATTCCTAATAATTATATCTATCATTGTGTGTGGTCGTTTTTGCAAAATAATAAAAAAAATTACAAATATAAACTATCTATTTCCAGGCTATGCTCAATTGCCTATTGTTGACTGAATGCATTCTCTGATCAATGAGGTGTAAAGGGTGACACAATGCCACATAAATATTCATTGTTTGGAGGTGTGACAGGTTGTTGGTACTTTTATTTAGATAATACAACCTTGCCTTCAATGACCATTAGCTTCACGAAAATGCTTTCGTCAAAATAATTCACGCCTTTCATGAATAGAGCTCCTGCCTTATGGTGCTTTAATGGCCGAGATAATTTTAACGAGACATCACCAGGTATTATTTCTGTCCGACCAATTTGCATCACAGAGAAATCAAACAAATTCAAAATAGATCTCATCTAACAGGAGGTCAGTACGAATGGATTTGACTGAAAAGGTCTGGTAAAAATAACAAACAGAATTATACTATATTTCTTGCATCGACGGAAGTATCCGTAGTTCGCAAAAGGAGAAGAACTGCAGGCACAAAGCATGTAACCTTCATGTTGCAGACTCAAGGAGGAGGACAAGAAGAGAGAGGAGTGTACAGTGTGAAAGGTGATAGAGAGAAATCAATGGAAACATTTGATCTCTGGATGAGAATCCCCTCATACGACATTACAGTGCTCTTTAGAAACACACTCCCTAAAGACACGAGGCGTATCGATCATCAGGCACATGACATTGTTTTCTTCCTTAAGACCTGTTCACATTCAGTGAAAATGAAAACGAGCACGCGCGCACTGATAGAAACCTTTCACCTAGTCGGAGTGGCCCAGTGGTTTACAGCGCTGAGCTTGCTGCGTGAGGCACGAACAGTCGTTGGTTTGAGCCCCGAACCTCCACCAATACTTGTGGACATGTCTGCAGGTATGTGAACCAAAAAGGCTCAGTTGCCATGCTGATCTCTATACAGTCAGCAGGTATTGGACCAAAGGTGAATCTGAGGGTCACACAAGGAAGAAAGCATGTAAAGGATCTACCATGGCTTTGAAACCCAGGGTAGACATTACCAGAAGTCCAAAACAGGGGTATCAGTGGTCCCATAAAAAGGATTTAAATGTACATCCTAAATTTGAAAAAACAACCTTTCACTTGAGATCATTTCACGGGAAGCAAGGGCTGATCTAGGGGATATGCACCCCTCAAGTGCCACAACAGATTTTCTTAATTTTCGCGGGAGTTTGGGTTGAGGGTGACACCCTCCTCTACCCCCTAAGGATCTATTCAGACTGATGGGTCCACAAGCGATTAAGGAAGCGACGTCGCTTTCGCTTTTGCTTGGTCTGAATACCACTGGTATAAATGTATGTAGTCAACCCAACCGACGTCGCTTTCGCTTTCTCTTTCGCTCGGTGTGAGTATACCTTAAGTGGAAGCTGGGTGCAGTACTAGTATTTGACTTTCGCTCAGCATGAACAAACCTTTACTGTTCTTCGTATGACAAGTGAAGTGTTTTGTAATGCAATTAAAATCAAATTGAAATGAAATTCATAATTCTCCTGATCAATTAATATTTTTCAAATAACTTAACACTTAGAACAGAACGCCTATCAGACATTTAACCGTTTGCACGATTTGTCCAGTATATGACGTAATGATTTCAGTCATGTCCATCTACATGTGTCTTTTCATGCTGTAATTTTTAAACCATTTGAGTTATAAACTATATTTACCAAGCCGGGGGGGGGTTACCTGAGGGGGGGTACCCGAGTCATGTCCAGGCAGAGGGGGTACCCAAGCCAAGTCCACCTGGAGGGGTACCCCCTGGCCAGGACTGGGGTGCCCCCCACCCCCCAGGCCGCAGAGCGAGCACTTGCTACGCCGCGGTCGGTATGCCTCTTGCGTTCACACAGGAAGACTTTCTTCTTTGATTGTGCAAATGTATGTCTAGGTTTTCATACTGTAACTTTAAAACCATTTGAGTTATAAACTTGTTATTCAAGAAAATAAGTAAAAATAAAGCCGAGTGAAAAACCTAAACAGCTGATGTGATAAACAGGATAGACAACCCGTTCATCCATCAGGACATTACCCAACCTTTTAGACCCAGAGATTACTGTTTGATTGTCAAGCTTGTCCAACCTGTCTGTTTTCGTACATTACCTATTCAGATAATGGTCTCATTATCCAGACTGTGTAACATAAAATATGTATCCAGATTACTGTCCAGTTTCTTTCCAAATGCAAAAAAATAGCAATGTTGGTATTCAGTGGCGTATCAAGGATTTCTCTGACGGGGGGGGGGGGCGCCACCCCCAGGGTGGGGGCGCCAACATATTATTTAGCCAAAATGTTCCCAAAAACTGCATGAAAACGAAAGAATTTGGACCCAGATGAGGGCGGGGTGTCCCTGGCATCCGCCTCAGATCCGCCAATGGCATTGTTACGTTACTTCAGTTTGAGAAAATAAATTTGGAACAATAGTTTCCCGTTTCATCAACTTTTCACCAATCTTCGATTTTGATTTGCCTGAGAATTGATTTAGTTAACAACTATGCCCAATTTACTTAGATCTACAAAAATGACAACCTTGCACTGTCTATCCTGTGTAATTAGCACATTTCTTAGTCTTTACTGATTCCCAGGAATCCGTATATGTCTGGCCACTGTTCCTTGACCCATTGGTACAGTTTCAGAATGTGCATAGGAAAACGAAGGACAAATTGTTTTATTAGCATTCATCCTACAGTGCGACCGTGTACCTTCTCCCTTTTGGAGCTGCACGTGTACTCTATGTGGTAGGACAGCCGTTGTTTCTTCTATATTTCACGCTAACGACCTTTGTTGCGGATGCAATGTTGCTTTGAAATCCAAGAGTGCTACATTTATCTTACTACTACGTCACATAATTTTAAGCTGATTATAAAAGGTTGGCGCCCCTATCTTGCAAGTCCTGGATCCGCACCTGGCAGCCATTGTTTCGTTTTTTATTTCACGCCTCTTTGCTCTTGTTGTTTTGAATCCAATGCAGTTTACGGTGAGTGCCACACCAATCAAACTACTTCGTTCTTCAGTTTGTCACAGGTTCTGTTGCAATGGTGTGTTTCGTATCACCGTTACTAATTGATTTTATAGAATGTAAAATTTACCATTGACAGTTGGATTATGTTCAGCAAAGCGAAGCCTGACAAAGTAAAATCTGTTTTTAAGTTCAGTAACAACTTGGTGAATATTGTGAGGCAAAACAATGAAGTCATCCTACAGAGACGCGTAAATAATTCCGTTTGAGGGGAGTTCCATCGGGGCCTCAATCCGTGTGTTTTTATTGGACAGATTAATGGGTTAATGTGTGTTAATTACTCAACTGGCTAATTGATGAATTCCCAAATCTATTCACGGCAGAGGGCCTCGAATCTATTTGCGGCCGAGGGCCTTGAATCTATTTGCGGCCGAGGGCCTCGAATCTATTTGCGGCTGAGGGCCTCAAATCTATTCGCAGCTGAGGGCCTCTAATCTATTCGCAGCTGAGGGCCTTGAATCTATTTGTGGCTGAGGGCCTCGAATCTGTTCACAGCTGAGGGCCTCGAATCTGTTCGCAGCCGAGGGCCTCGAATCTATTCGCAGCTGAGGGCCTCTAATCTATTTGCCGCCGAGGGCCTCAAATCTATTCGCAGCCTCGAATCTATTTGCAGCCAAGGGCCTCGAATCTATTCGCAGCTGAAGGCCTCTAATCTATTCATGGCTGAGGGCCTTGAATCTATTTGCAGCCAAGGGCCTCAAATCTATTCGCGGCCGAGGGCCTCAAATCTATTCGCAGCTGAGGGCCTTGAATCTATTTGCAGCTGAAGGCCTCGAATCTATTTGTGGCTGAGGGCCTTGAATCTATTTGTGGCTGAGGGCATTGAATCAATTTGCGGCTGAGGGCCTCAAATCTATTTGTGTCTGAGGGCCTCAAATCTATTTGCAGCTGAGGGCCTCGAATCTATTTGTGGCCAAGGGCCTCGAATCTATTTGCGGCTGAGGGCATCGAATCAATTTGCGGCCAAGGGCCTCGAATCTATTTGTGGCTGAGGGCCTCGAATCTGTTCGCAGCTGAGGGCCTCGAATCTGTTCGCAGCCGAGGGCCTCGAATCTATTCGCAGCTGAGGGCCTCTAATCTATTCACAGCTGAGGGCCTCAAATCTATTCGCAGCCAAAGGCCTCTAATCTATTCATGGCCAAGGGCCTTGAATCTATTCGCA
>JBCAUG010016979.1:0-10864 GCA_038406175.1 Haplosyllis leylae
ACGTGACGTGACGCTCATAAGTTGACACCATAAAAAATTGGCGCCCCCCCTCTGGGAAATCCTGGATCCGCCACTGCATAGAGTTAGATAGCTTGTGTGTCTTGCTCTATGTCCAGTTTATCTTTAAGATAAAATGTAAAAAATAGACCAATGCTCAAAATTTAGGAAAAATAGTGTAAGAGAAGAGAACGCGGATGCTCGCTGGAAGTATATTGACAACATAACACCCCCACAACATACACACACAATTGTGGAACTACCTCTGCCTGCATGGAGTACACAGTCCTAGGCCAAGTGGGAGAAACCATGTACACTATGCCTAAGGCTTGACTGAATAATTTGTCCCACACATACCTTTTTAGTGGAGCTATTGCAAACAACTTTGTTCTTTCGATAGATAGAAAAGGCTTTTCCTGGAGTCTCATGATATTTCAGATTTTATTATTACTATGTAGGAGCAATTTTGAGGTCATATGGTGCATGAGTGAGATTTGGGATCAATGGCACGAGTAATGACACCATAAATATGCAAGTTGTTTGTGCCATTAAGAAATGAAAAGACATGATATGGCAATTCTGCACAAAGTCATACGGCTTTCATGTTATATATCACAACTGAAAAAATTTGGGAACTATACAAATGTCAGATAGTCTGGGATTTCTTTATTCATGCTACTTTACTGGTTAAGCAAGTCTTCCTCACAAATCAACATTCACTGAACAAATAAAGCAGTATGATTGTGTGCTCAGGTTCTGTGGCACTTTTCAAAATACACTCATCCACACGCAATATATGTAATGCAGACACTAAACAGTTGCAGTAGTCTACTTTCATTTTATTTTGAGACCAGATGTCATCGTGAATGCAGAAATGTCATGTCTATTTTCATGGAAATGTTTATAATTGAAGTGATATCTATCACTGTTGCCGGGCAATGTCTGCAATATTTCTGACCCCTTTGCTTAGGATTCACTCTGTCACTGTCTGTCTGCTTCCACTCCATCTTGTCATTGTAACTTCTTTTAGGTTTTCTCTGGACAACCATTGGAAAACAGGAGGAGGCCCACATAAGAGAAAACCACTCTCTTCCCTTGTAAATATTTCATTTGCACATAATGCAATTGAGGTAATGTGCCAGTCCACATTAATACGTTCATAAGAAATTAAACTACAGCAGAAATCTTTGATTCAAGATTAATATAATAAAGGCGCAGCTTTTTTTATAATAGAACGACAAATACATTATAAAACTATTGCACTGTTAGATGTAACAAAGTTACAAATCTTTCCTGTCAGCAGAACAAAATTAAGTTTTCCTAAATTGCATTAAGAATATTGTAATGAAGAGCTGTGCGCTGCAGATTGGAGAGCTGTCCCTTCTGAGATGGGGTTTAATTCAGGATCCCACTTTCCGTCTTTAATGAAGCAAAAGCTTGCAGGCCTATACCTTTGAACCTACCACCAATTCATGGCTGAATGGAATAGAAGCCACGACCCAGCTTCCAATTGCTTTGTGTCTGATAATCTGGGTATGAAGCTTTGAGCGAGTGGGTTACATCTTTCTAGCTCATCAGACATCGCACAATACTAGCCATGCCTTAATGAGTCCACCAATGCCCTCAAATCATTTGGGTCGTCCATTTCACAATTATCTGTAGCTATAGTGCACATCTCTTTGGTAAAGGAGGTACAGAAGGATCTATTGGCAGCACTGCGAAGATGTCTGTGTTACACATTATTTAAGACCACATAGACCTTACTGGAAAATACACCAATTAAAAATAATTGGCGGCAAGCCACAAGTACACGCACCTATCAAGCCTTGTCGAGATGTTGGATACACAAAATTGAATAATTAAACCTTCGCTAAGTCAATGATTTATGTACATGGTATTTGAGACTCATAAGACCGCGTGGCGCAGAGTATCTACTTTAATCACTTATCAACGTTCGCACCGTTTTGAAGATCACAGATAAAGTTTCGGTTAAAGCTGTCTATGGAAAATTGGCACTTTCACGTGGGGGAGATCGAAAACAAAATGGGAATCTTATGACCTGAAAAACAAGCTTCATATTTGTATTATTTCTCGAGTCAGCAGAACATGTTTCTCTTCCGCAACAACACATTGGAATGCATGCATACCTCCGGCATCACTTTTTGGTAACATAATTCCAAATATAGTCATTGGTGAGAATAGTTTAGGAATACAGTCCGATGTAATAATCAAAATTTCTTTTTGGTATCTTTGACACGAGCACTAAGCATGGCTACGTTACAGCTTCTTTCAGAAAAAAAAACTGAATTGAAAATTCAACAGATTAATCAACATCTATGTGTGCTATTACTAGTTCCACATCCTAATTGTTATTGGCGAGGGACATCAGTGAATTTTATCTGTTATTTGACAAAGATTTCAGTTCTTTCTTGTGAATGAGAGATACCAAATTTAAAAGGAACTCGTGACATTGATTTATGTAAATAAAATATACCAGTGACCTTTTGCGCCGTTTAAGTAATCCATTTAGACAGAGATAACAGAAGATATAGAGTAAAGAACATTGAAATGAGCAAACATATTAAGTTATAGGTAAGAAATAGTTGAAAATGGCGAACAATAGCAAGAGTTTTGAGAAATACAAAATCTTGCATCTATTAATCTTTGCTCGTCGGTTTCTCAAAAATATCTTGTCCGTCCATTCACCCAAAAAGTCATACATTTGATCATTGCCCATTTACATATGAAAACAAAATGTAGTATGATGAAGGTTTCAATATCGACAGAATTCCACAAATGCCTGTTTAATTATTATGTCTTTTTTGAGAGGCATAGTTGAAAGAGCTTTCAAATTTCAAGTGTAAGTTTTACAGGGATTAGTCAGTTATTCAGCACGTTATGATTATACTAGCAATATTGATACACATAAAATTAACATATTTAACCTTTTGACAGCATCCATCAAGCTATGACCATGGTAAATTATTTCATTTAATTTAATTTTAGTCGCGCCTGCTCAAGCAGAAAGAGTTATCTTCTCACTATGGTGTCTGTTTGTTTGCTTGTTTACATGTGAAAAGATTGATATTTTATGCAGGAAATTAACACCAGGTGACACTTCAGGAAGTAATTAAAGACACTTTTTTAGTCTAAATGATAATTTACAGGAAGTGCTTAGAGAAAGAAAGTGCTTAAAGACACTTATTTTATGCAAGAAATTAACACCATGTGGCTCTATCCTGGATTCAAAGACACTCCAGGAAGTGCTTAAAGACATCTTTTAGTCTTAATGATACCACCACAGGAAGTACTTAGAGACACTTTTCAGTCTTAAGGATGCTGCCACAGGAAGTGCTTTAGGATACTTTTGAGTCTTAATGTTACTACCTTAAATGTTTTACAGGATGTATTTTAAAAGCAGAGCTGTTACAATGTAGATTATGTAAAATATGTTTTTCAAAAGAAAAATCTCTTCTTAAATTAAATCACTGAATCAGAGGCACGACATAATGTTGGTAAGTATTCTTGTTGAAATTCATCTGTGTGAAAGAATATTTCAGTGGATGGGACGTTAGCTCATTTGCACACCCAGGGTTTGCCAAGGTTGTCCAGCAACTGTGACTGACAGTTTTAGTGCCCATTGCATACTCCCTTTGTCTTAAATGAAACAAATAGCACACACAGGTTTTCCAGAAGCCTCTTGATTTTTTCAACATATGTACCATATTTTAATTAGATTTACACAGTCTGGAAGTGGTAGTAAAATTTCATATTCAAGTATAAAGTTATACAAAACCTGTAAAGCTAGCTCTATTCACAGTTATTTGAAATAAATTTGAACAGGCATTTAGGACAAATTTGGTTCGCACAGAAATGCCATTTGTAACTTTTGTTCTTTATTTTCTGTAAATGTATGTATAGCAGAACTGTAAATGTGGTTCTCAGAAAACTATTTTCTACAGTAACATCAAATAAAATTATTATCCTGCAAAAAACTGCTGATGATGACCACAAAACTTGTTTCTAATCTCATAAAATAGAAACAGAATTTTGACATATTAAGCTTGGTTGCTATCATATCCTGACCGGGAAATAACCAGGCAGTATTTTATGACCTGACTTATCACATTTATGTCATCTACTATCTATGCCAGCGTATCAGTCATTACAAAATAAAGACACTTTTCAGCAGCAACCCAAATTTACTTATTTCTATTGTAAGAAAGACAACTATATATAACAAAGGGAGAGAAACTATAGAAATCAAGCCAATACACAATGCTATTAAAATATGTAGAGCTAGTTAAATTATATATGACAAATTTTATTCCCTTAAAGGTGGCTGCCAGGCAAATTTAGCTAATGTAAAAACACTAAAATATGATACAAGAACCTGAGTCTACTCTTCCTTCAGACCAAATTTCATCTTTATATATTTTTTTTTTCATACCAATTTCTATTTTTATTTCACTATCAAAATGACCAGTACTCAAGAAAATTTTGTACAATGACATTAAATACTGTGTGTAAATGTCCAGACTTGGTGAATTTCTCAACAAAATCTGAAGTATACATCTCTGAGAATGTATTCAGAAGATCAACCTGGAAATGGTGATGATGGCAGCGACAATAGCAGATGACAGACAAATCGTGATTGCATGGGTTGTTTCTGTCACTGTGCCAAATGATTGAAAATATTGGGTTACTTTGTTTTTGTACAATTAGCAGTCCAAGAACGTTTCTTTTCGACTTTTGCTGCCAATAGAAATTTGAGTTATTGCTAAATTTGATCTGTGACTCTCTGGAATATAAGTCACGTTTGCATCTTTTTCCATGTGAAATGATTCTAAATTTCTTCAGCTACAATAGTTCAACAGAGTTCAGAACAACAGACAATTTTATCGTTCATATTAAACTACGCACTTATGTTTCTCATTAGTTCCTTCTTTGAGTCCCATGTTTTCATGAGACTGATATTTACGAAGTAGTTGATGTCGTGTTTGATTCAGGATATGGAGAAAAATCCTTGGTTTTCTTACAAGAAAAGAAATGACAGTAAAATGATCGATAGACGTTTTGTGTTTAATGGATATAGTGGCTGCAGAACTAGATGAAAATTCTCATTAAGAATTTATGAATGGGCTTCTTTTGTTTTGAGTAGTTATGAGTGAGCCGGCGAAATAAGCGGACCATCTTTTACAATCAATTATGAAACAAACCACACCGGCTTCACTTGACATAGCGCAGAAATATCCTCTTATAAAACGGAAATTGCCTCAGTGCCAGAGCTCCCCTCCTTCGACATCTTCAAGTAAATCGAACGGCACAATGATATTAAAAAGCTGAGATAACTAAATTTTCTCAAACTCTCTGAATGTCTTTCCTCATCTATCGCCGACTACTATGAATTTATTTCGTTTCACTGACGCTTACAAATAAATACACTGGGAAATTTTCTCTGTAAATGGATATCGAAACTATTGGCAGTTTGGTAAAAGTTTGTCATTGCCCTGATTGGCAGTGATTGGAATCAGAGCGAGCATATTCAACCCACAAACTATAGGCAGACTCGTGCTGGCTAGAAATTAGATTTGCTTTACAAATCCCGGCTTTACTTTGTGCTGAAAATTTGCTAAAAAGCCCTGGAGTTGGAAGAGAAGCAAGACATGCTACTTTCAAGCTAAAATATTTAGACATCTAGACCAAGATTGGGCTTGCTTGAGAGGTTTCGGAGTGGGTGTCTTCTTAAAGTAGAACCCACAATTGCTGTGTCTGGACAAAACAACTTTGCTAAAATGAAAATTGGGACACTGCGAAAGCGTACCCCTCGAATGCCTCATCAAAGCAATGCCATTGTTTCCTGGTAGGGTATTGAATTAGGGCTTGGTTCTGTTCTTCATCTTCTTCTCATCCTTTGATCAAATTGAATTACCTCTCGCGGTAATGCCAATGAAGTTGCAGGATTTCTGAAGGTCACCTTCATGGCTACCCTTAAGTGAAGTTTTCCCTTGTCCAAAACTGCGGCTAAGAATTTGACCATAAAGTATGGTCCCATCCATAAACCAGCTAGGTAGACATAAAGTCACATACTACAAACGCAGCCTGATGAAACTAGGCAAATTTCCCGTCAAACTTAATCTACCATCACCGCTTCTATGAAAGGCAAGAGAATTGGCCCCTCCAGAACGAAGGGATTCCCTACGTAATTGTTTCCTGAAATTTCATTCTGAGCATTGATATTTCCATATATCATAGTTGACCGTGAGGTGTTTTGAGTCTGCTTACCATAAAGGGGCAATGTGCTGTTTTTGCTGTTTTGGAACTATCAAGCGCCATTGCTTTCAGTCTTATTGGCATTTTTTCTGAGGGATTCGTTATTAGCAATTGAATTGGAGTCCGGGCGATTTAAGCAAATCCTTTTATAATTGCCTCTTTGATCGCATTTCTTCATCTTTCAACACATCCTCAACGAATTTTGCCTGTTTCAATTGCCACTCTTCTCCAAAACTGAGACACTTTTATTCGTGTTTCCCAGGCGATAAATCTTTCTTTCCGAAACCTTTCTTTTCTATCTGACGTAAATTCTTGTTTTACGTTAAACTGTTTCCGATGGTAAACCTGTTATTCCTGGAACTAATTGCTACACATTCTTATTTTTAGGTCAAATTCCAGCAATATTCGAAGCCCATAAATTCTCAAGCTGCTGTTTGCTTCATTTATCTCCTCGGGAGACTACTGTGAAGCAAGGCACGCTGACTGTGTACCAAAAGTGAGTGCCAAATTTAACAGTTTGCCACCCTCTCCGCCCAAAATGCAAAGTTGCCATTTTCAGTTTAATGGTTTTCTTCTCCACTCCCACCCCTGAAATCGGAAAAATGACATTTATATCAGCTAGGTCGTTAGATTTGCAGTTTATTCCTATCCCGCCCCCAAAACTGAAAAATTGGCCATTTTCAGGACTTCAGATTATTCACAGTTATGTCCCGAGGAGAAAAGCGCCTGAATTTCTTGCCACTAGTTGGTTAAAGTACTTGACAAAATTGGTACCCGTTTCTGCTCCACAATCAGGGATTACACGACATAAAAGCGCTATTATTTTACGGATTTCACAAAGGCACCATGGCAGAGGATACTAGAGTGACGCATTGCAAATGGAATTGGAAACTAGTGTGATAAAAGCTGTGTAACACACACTCACGCAGCTCTAAAGATCGGTTCAAGTACAAACAACAGATGTCAGTACCTCCACGAAGCTGGTTTTTGACAGGCATATCTGAAAGGCAAACGATTCTGAGTCTTCTCTCTAATTTTCTTAAATTCGCGGGCAAGTCGTTAGGCTTGAAGGGCAGCCTCGTTAGGCCTGAAGGGCAGCCTTTCTAAAGCTCTGAAATTTTGGGAAGAATTTTTCTCGTTTATTCTACCAGCTTTTTGTGTAAACTGCTAAAGACACAAAAGGGAGCCTTGTTGGGAGGCACGAACCCTGTGCTGATTGTTTACACGGAGATTTCCGCAAAACTTTATCCCAGTGCCAGCTTCAAAAACTAAAAATGCCTCATTGACAACATTCTTATTGTTTACCTTAAATATATTAAAAAAAGCAGATTTCAAGCAAATTAAATTTGATGAAAATAAGACGCGAAATTCAGTAAATCAACTGATATTTCCAGTTACTCCTGACAGATAAAAAGAGCTCCCAACAATCTCCATTAAAATGTCCCTTAAATTGAAATCTTACAAAGGATTTAATACTTTTAGATAAAACCTCAATGGCACCGTTATTTCATAACTTTTGTGTCCTAAAAAATTCATCATTCCCTTCCTGGTGACTAATAAACTGCTTTTGAAGCACAATCTCAACAGAAACAGGGTGAAAGCAATTTATTCCATTGTGGCAATCGTGTTATTTATGCCATGCGATTCCGTTAGTTTCTATTGCTATGCGTTTGACCAGTTTTAGATGAAACAGATATTGTAGTTGTGCCTATTCATCCAGAATACAAGAGGTCTATGTGATGCAGTGCCTCCGATATTGATTTTAAAGATTGTGAGCTGGAGAAAATTGGTTCGAGGCCTTGAGATGGGACATTATGGAAAATACGCAAAGTTATAATAAAGTGCGTGCTTCCATCTCATGTTAACAAGCTTAAACAATAGGATACATGTACTCCTGACCTGCATGCTTCCTGATAGCAGGACTACGTCTTGGATAATGCGTGGTACCTTTTTTTCTGAGATCAACAGGCAAAGGAAAGTGAGAGCACCTAAAATGGTAATTGTACCCATTGAGCTGCTTTTAATGCCGTTCATATGTACCTAGTGTAAATCAGATCAGCAGCCAACAAGTGTTTTTTCTGTAGGCAGTATACCTTTCACCTTTGCACTGGTCACGACACAGCACTTCGGTAATTTGCTACTTTAGAGAGTTACAATGGGGTTAACCAGGACGAAGGTGGCTTCATTTTGTAAATGTACAATTTTGGGAGCATTTTATTTTTTGTTCATATTAACTGTGTGTATTACACTTTCAACAGGCATTATCAAAGGAGTCATCGATTTAAAATTAAGTCAAATTGATCTTTTTACAATAATTGTAAAAATGTAGTTTACCACGTGTACGTAATTCGATTGAAAGCTTCCCAGGAACCACTGAAAGGAGCTAAATTATTTAATGCACACCCTCGTTTGATTTATAAATAAGTTACCAAAGAGAGGTATGGAGTAAGCATGTGTTTCCTAAATAGCACCTAATGTCCACAAGGCATTACCTACCATCATATGTAAATTAGGTGAAAGAACCTGTCAGGGTGCTTTTGCGATCTTCAAAGCAGTATGGGAATATGGGGTTAGAGTTACTCCAAATTGTTTAATAAATTTATGATTCACTAAACGTACGTAAATACGTCTTGTACAAAATAATATGTGCACATATTTGTAGAACTGGATAAACTAGCAAAATTTGCAAATGAATTTAATTCTTTATGTGGTGAGCAGGGAGAAAGATTTCCGATGAAATCACAGACATGCAATACACCAACCAATCATTGTCGTTCTTTGAAACTCTCCTTATAGAGCTTAATAAGCCTCTTTTTCCAGGGGTAGATAGGCAGGGATTATTTGCAAGGGGAAAAGAACTAATAATTTAGCGTTCCCACACGATTGCGATACCTGTTTTGTATCTGTTTCTTAAGATTTGTTGTCACAGTTTTCAAATGAACACAAGAACCAAGAAAGTTGAGGGCAT
This sequence comes from Haplosyllis leylae, assembly GCA_038406175.1. Taxonomy (NCBI): domain Eukaryota; kingdom Metazoa; phylum Annelida; class Polychaeta; order Phyllodocida; family Syllidae; genus Haplosyllis; species Haplosyllis leylae. The sequence goes on from JBCAUG010016979.1 coordinate 9,239, forward strand.
ATGCATAGATAGGAATTAGTGAGGTTACACATTTTATGGTCCATATTCGTTACATTTTTATTACGTTAAAGCTTCATAAAAATGACTTATTGTTCCCGCTGAAGCTCTTATCACATTTATAACTTTCCTTGTTGGACACATTTGCCTGAGATTTTCACATAAAATCCACCATGATAGATTCAGAAAAAGACGTAACTTGCGATCGTCATCCGCAGATATTTTCTAAGGAGTGCCCATTATTAATTGAATATATATCGAAAGAATAATGAATGACTAAGATTCCTTCATTAATATGTAAGATACGACATGCAGCTTCTCTATTGAAAATTGGAAAGGAATTTTGACAATTTATTTATTGACAATGTCCAAATATTGGCTAACAATACTCACATGCTTTCCGAATGCGCAGAATCTTTGTGTAATTCTGACATTTTTTTATCGCTTTACCTGATATCCACTGTCTCTTGCGGAAACATGCCGAACTCGGCAAAAACAATTATCTAATCACTTTAATTTCTTTCCTCCACACATAATAAATCAATCTATCACCTGATCACTGTTTTTAAAGAACAGACAGGAAGTACCCTGTGAAATAATCTATTCTAAGTTGGTTAGCTGCCTGTCAGTTTTGACACATTACCCTGATCAACAAGTAAACAGATCCTATTATTTTATGCTGTTCCTACTTGGTTATCCATCATCCACTTGAGATCCTCATACATTGATCTCAACTGTACAGTGCAAGTCTGTCCATGTAGTTTGGTGTAATCCAACTTGAAAGTTAGTATGCAATGTAAGGTTGCATCATTGTTCTCGGTTTCCGCTGGATGCGTTTTATAATATTTCGTATCTGACAAACAGCAAAACAGCCCATGTCGGAACGTATCTGGTCTTACTTTTTACCGACCGCGTACATAGTGCGAGGGAAGGTAATATTTTCACAGATGTCTGTTATTCTGTTTGGGGGTCACTGCCCTCACCCTGAGTCAGGTAGGGGATCCACCCTCCCAACCCCTTCTCCAGATTCGGCAGGTAGGTAGGGTACCTAATCCACCCCTCTCTTCTCCAGGTCAGGTAAGTTGGGGATCCTCCATCCCAGCTCCCTATCCCTCCCCAGGTCAGGTGGTAGGGTACCCCCAGAAGGATCAAGTAGGAAGGACTAGAGGACAGACAAGTCAGGAAGGAGGTTCTGCCCCCTGTGTGGCTAGGCCTAGTCTGGAATGATTGTAAGGTATGAACCACCCACCCCATCCACACTAGGCCAGGGCCAGTCTAGAATGATCAATAAGGTAACCAGATGAGGATATGGTCGGAATTGTAATATTGCAATTAAAAGTGACTAGCCCCATATTAGATGGCAGCATTGCAACAACAAAAAAACATCCAAGGATGAGAAGCAAAGTCGGGTGCAGACATGACTTTGATCGCAATTTGCAAAATTTTCCGAATCATTTGGTGATTCAAATATAATAAGAAATACTATGAGAAAACATCAAAGGGTCATCAACAGAGTCATACGCAGCTTATTTTTATAAAAAATTGTCAGAATATTTTGTGTATCTGATACAGAAGAGAAAATCAGTCCTTTCACTCCATGATATTTTTGGGATCATGTTTTGCATCCAA
>JBCAUG010016990.1:0-10864 GCA_038406175.1 Haplosyllis leylae
CCCTCACCAATCTGCTCATCAGGCTTAACCAGAGAATCTGTACTGTGCTACTAACAAAAAGTATTACTTACTTCCTCGTCTGTTGGAAATGGTTTTTGCAGTTCTCAAATAACGTGCAGTGCAAAAAGTTGGTCTTATGCACATGCGCGTTATTTGCGACATTTACGGTATTATAACTCGAATTCATTGATCACTAAAGGTATTAATGAAGGTCAATACGACACCTTTTCGGAGACAGCTCTATTGTGCTCATTCAGGTCTCTCTTCGCGAAGGCATCTGTTGGATTGGACTGCAAGTTTCCAGCATCTTGCACCAACGCGATACATGCGGCACCTAACTCCTGGACAGCAGACCTCAACCTGTTGCCAACCTGTAAAGGAGTGAAATATGATGGTGTACAGTCACTATCCAATAGAAATCTTCCCATCAAGTTCCACCACAATAATCACAACACGGTTCAGTACCCTTTAACCTACAATGTTATATACTTACCTCCATACTGTGGCTGGTAGCTATGGCACCTCTAGATTCGTGTGCCAGATGTACATAATCTTTAGTCAGATTGTTGGCCAGACCGCCCACCTCAGCTGGATTGCTTGCTGCTTTTACTACCATGTCATTTCCAGTTATAGCAATTTGCTTTGCTAATCGAACCATGTCGGTTTGGAAGTCCACAAAGTTCATGCGATCCGTCGCCACCAGCCTCTCATCAGTCTATAACAAGAATCACGATGGGTAATGATGTGTCCAAAACATTAAACACAAAAGGACTCGTTCCTTTTTAATAACAGGAAACTATAACTACCTTGGCCATAGCTTTAGCAATGGAGTCGACCATACTGGTAACAATTCCGGCGGAAGAAGCAGCCTCCTCAAGATTTTGAATCAGAACCTGCAGGTTTTCTTTTAAGCCATCAGCTTGCTCGTCCACAGCGTTATGCGTGTGACTGGCTTTAGGATTACCACCACCCTCTTTTGACGCTATCATAAACTGCAAAGCAGATTCTGCTACTGTCTTGGCTTGGTCCAGAACGCTTGCTTGCTGTCGAGAGTTCACGGTTTTGGATGCCAGTCCAATAGCAGCATTAGCCAGTGGATCCATGTAGTTAGCAAGTCCCGAGACACAATGACCAAGTTTCTCAGCTTCTGTTTTAGCAGCATAACGGGTCTGCTCGACACGATCCAATGCTTCTTTGGCACTGGTAATCACCTTACTCTGGAAACCCTAAATGACATATTTACAACGTTTTGTTATTTTCACTTGAATTTACAAACAAATTTATGTTTCATTATTTGAAACCAAGAAATAGTTGCGTGATTGTTAGTTGCGTGATTGTTGTAACAGGTAATTACCTGCAACGTGTTATCGTTTCTTGGTGGAAGACTCTGACTGACAGCAGCTAAAGCGGCCCTGTCGAGTTCTTTGATGGCGTTATTAATCTTGTTGATTGCTCTTTCACATTCGTTTTGGCCGGGAGCATGCCCTCTGTTATTCAAAAAAGGTTCGTATCACACAATACTCAACAGGAGTCATAAATATTTCACAAAATAAAACGTACAATGATCACTTCCACTTTCATTAGTCTATACATTAGAATAGATGTCAACTGCGGAACTGTGAATAATTAAGATCTTGTCCGAAAATGGAAAGAAGGAATCACTATAAATAAAATTAGTGACTTACTTGATTGAAGCCATGAGATGTTTAATGGCATCAGAGACACTTTTGGAGTGAGTAGAGTACTGCTGATAAGTTGGCGGATCTCTGGGATTAACAGCTAATCCTTTCGCAGCTTGTATCATATTGCATGCTCCATCTATCATTGCCAGTCCGGCGATGATGATTGGTTCCTGGGCCTGTCTGGCTTTCGGACTGATCTTCGCAGGGATACTGGCGAATTCGGGAGAGGAAGCGAAGGTGTTGAGATCCTCCACAGCCTTGATTAACGGCTTCGCTGCTGCTGCACACTTCAATCTGTTGGACTCCGTGAAGTCGCTATCTAAGACCTGCAATATGAAACCCATTGAAATTTTGCATTGACTCTTTATGACAGATTAACTTTATGAATTTTAAATGTTCCCAAAACTACCACGTAAATTGATACACAGTATTAAGTCTGAACATCTCATAGACTCTGTAATGACGGGTTACTTAATATTTGATAAAAGCAATGAATAAATTGGCCGGATCAGTATAAGTGACGATGTACAGTACCTTGATGGCTTTCACTAAGTTGGCAGTGCTGTTGGCGACATCTTTAGCAGATTGTACAAAGTGTCTCTTGGCGACCGGGTTGTTAGTTTTCGACGAAGCCAAACGACATGTATTACAGAGAGACGACGTATGTTTTGCCACGATGGTTGCTGCAGATAACACCTACAAAATATAATTGTCTGTGATACAATATCTGCTATTCTATGGGTTCAAAATACAATAGACGCAAATCTGTTTTTTTTATGTGAAAGCTAAAACAGGTACACAGAGAGTTAAATTGTCCATGGAACTTTTAACCGCCACCATGCATGACCCGAGAATGCGTATAAGTCTTTGACGTTTTTGTCTGGAATCACAGGATGCGTTTTAGTTTTACAGATCACAAACAACTTAGGCTGAACATGTATTAACATTCCAATAATCGGCCGTCCTCAACCACTTAACATACACGTACACAGTACCATGAATATGCGCAAATTGAAGCTAAAACCGTATCACCGTATGCGGATTGAAGATGCATCGTTGTAATGATGACTCATGCACCTAGACTCACCGACTATCATCCACTTAATATTTCTCTGTTCTTTGCACATAAACAACTGACATTTTACAAAAACAATAATCCATAAAGCATGATTTTATACTTCCAGAACCACTTAATTTTAAAACAAAGTAGGAAAATAGAAACAAAATCGAATTAAACGTTCAGATACAGTATAATGACAATATACTCACATGCATCAGGCTTTCTTCCGTCTTTTATTTGCAAAATAAAACGTGAGAAGAAGAAAAAAAAAGATGAACCTAATAAAACGACAAAAAGTTTGAGGAAGAAAACCAAAACAAACAGGGTCACAACATTATCAAGGACTTGCACGTGAAAAGGCTAGAAAGGACAGGGATCTTACCATTGCTTTGTAATCCTAACAGCAGCCAAAATGATAAGTATTATTCCATTATTGGTGAAATGCCATTCGTTAGTTAAATATGACAACTGAAATGACAGGACATGCTCCCGACCTGTCATTGCTGTGCATATGATCTCTTAAAATGCTAGTCTACATGAGCACAGTAGCAAATGTTAAAGATTATTTTGCATTTATATTAGTCTCAGTACATATTGATTAATATAGCTGCATTTAGATGAGATTCCAAGCTGTTAATATCTCGTACACCAGCAGAACAAACAATGCCTAACAATGTTGACATTGTTCTTGTGCATGATGTGGGTTTTTTATTTCTTATGTGTCACAAAACGCTACAATTACGATCGGGTTATGCGGGGCAACACTTCAAACACGAAGCTGGAAAGTTTAATATTGATTAATTCGTAGTCACTAATCAATATCTATAAAATATTTATGATATAAAAACAAAAGACATATCACATCTGCACTATCCCTCTTTTTATCTCGTTTCTCATTTATTTTTAGTTGGGAAAAGGGGAGTTTGATGTAATAAGCATGTAAAAAGCAACACCACTTTCAGAGTCAGAATTAACTACTCACTGGCGGCCCCTCGTTCTGTGCATAGCAAATTTCATAACACGTTTAAGTAAAAACATTTAAATGTTGAAGTGACAAAAAGGAGTTATTTCACTTCGTTGCTCAGTTCTGGGAAAACTTTAATCAAATTCCAAGCCAACGTTTTTGTTATGAACCTAATTCGGAAAAGACGAAAAGAGAAGGGAAACGATTTTAAAGTCAGTAAATTCTATCAAACTTTCCAGCTTTCCATTAACAGCACATGTACATGATGCAATAGTGATGCAAATCTTTGTGAAGCGCATGGATTAGTTTTAGTTGTGCCGAATATTTCAGACAAAAAACTCTGGGACAAAACTATCGTAAGAGGTTTCATAAGTAGCGAAGCCTAAAAGGGTGTGTGAGAAAGTCGTATGTTTTAGGTGAAGAGAAGACGGTACAGGATTTAAGCAATTTTAAGATTTTCTGACGGTGCTTCAAGAAAGATATTGGGAGAAACAATTACTTTTGGAAGACTTTGTTCAGTAATACTAACCTGTTGTTGGGTAGATGCAGGGTTGATGAGATTTTGGCATGCCATTTGTATGGCCTGGTTGGCTCGCGCAAACTGTGACTGGTCCACAAGTCCAGGGCGACCTGGTTCCGAAGCTGGATCCGCTATGCCCACTAGGTATGCAGCCTAAAATTAATTTTATGTTTTTCACCGCTTTAGTTTTTTTCAAAACGGTTATAGATTGGCAAATACCGTTTACATTTCTGTTTGATGTACATTCTTTAACAAAATTAATATTTTTCCTGTGCATACCTGTGCAGAGTTTTCCGTAAGGCCGCACACAGCTGATGCAAATTTCCTCACAGAATCACAGAAGTTATCCAAGTCTCCGGCCTTTGCACTACCAGTGATTCCAGTCATACCCTCTCCTAGATCCTGCAAATAACAATTGTACATAGCGACTCCTTAAACAATCACAGTCAATATTAAACAAAATATTAAACTGCTTCAAAGGTCTGGGTTTGCCTTCTTAGCTTTACTCCCTGCCTTCGCATTGTGCAAGATAATATCAAATAACGTTTTAAGTCAAGATGTTAAAAGGGGATTTTAGCAAAGTTGAGGAAACAAAATTAATTTTCTTTTGTGCGCGGCGACTATAACGAGAAGGTAATATAATTTACTTTCAGAAAATGTAATCCAATTTTGCAATTTATAGTTCACGGGTTGAACAGTCACTTATATTGTGTTAATGTGACGGTACTTCCGCAAGCAACGGAACAACAGTCCGTTTGGCATTGCAATGCTCTAATTATCTCAAATCTTTCTCTGCTATTTAGTATGGTGATTAAATGTCATAATGTGAGTTTTATATGATAACGTATTTCCCGTCTGCACGACTAAATCCCGGTTCTATCTCCTAAATGAGCAATTCTACACTTTAAAATCAGATTGCATAAATATTTATGAATCTTTTTTGACTTTAATGAATTTTAATGCAGAGTTATTGCAATGAATCTGTGTGTTTACTACTCTGACAAGTGCATTATCTCTTCCTGAATGAACTAATTCATTTGTCTCTTTCCCCAAACATTGCCGTCAAACTTTTGTAATATTTTAATCTTGTTTCTGCCTTTTGCTGCATGTCTTATGCAGGCAATTAAACACAATGGTAATATTTACCCAGCGCGGCAGTATGCTTTATCTGATTTCATTAATCTAATATGTATCGCATTCCCCGCTCATTGTTTAACATGCTGAACTGATTCGGCTACAAATCCATTTCTCTACCATTATTCCACGAAAAGAGCGAGTCACTGTCTTGCAATATATTTTTCTCATTTCTTTCCGCCTAAAATGTGTACGTTTTTTCTTTACTGTGTACTCTTCTATCAAACCACAAATATTCAAGGTTACCCATGTCGTTCGCAAATGAATTACACAGGTTTAGAAGGCTGAATGAGAATTTGCATTCGACGTGCAGTGTTTTAAAGTGTGTTAAAATATGCATAGCCTATCCATTGGACATGTGAATGTAAAGCTGCATTCAAATATCAGTGAAAGACGGCATCCACGAAAACCGTAATGTCTGTGTCAAGTACGCAATAGAATGGCAAGCAAATAGATTGATTTCTTCAATAGAATCAGCACTTCATTTCCAAGCGTACACTGTTAAATTGCTCTTCTGTTGATTCAACCAACACACTCACATAAATATTGCACTGGATTTTCCCCACTTTGCATTACGCTAATACACTCCAACAAATCTCCTCCTACAACAACAGTCCATTCTTCCTCTTTCATTTGCTCGAGGTTTTAAATTCCTCAACTTTTTAAAGTTTATTACAAAATCTAAATGGAGAAGAAAACTGCATTTTAATGAATGAAACTTTGTGATTTAACGTATTCCCTCAACCACTTTAAAACCATTAAGCCAAAGCCAGTACGAATCAATGGGAATTTCAGTGAGAAGCCTTAAAACGGCAAAATGCGTAAACTACAATAACACCCATTATCAACTAAGGCAAGGATCTCAGTATGTACCATTGGTCCAAGTAAGAACATATACAAAAGAGATGGGAAAGAAAATACCATACGATACATAGCCTGGGAATAAATAATTCTTCAAGAGAAATGTTAAACTATCAGTATGTACATTATACTTACCTTAGATTTTTCCATAACTCCATCTAGACAAGCAAAGTAACTGTTGTCACTGACGGGTTCAACCGGGTTCTCCATAACGTTCCTCATCATCTACAGATAGAAAACACTTTATCAAACATAAACGTACAAAAGCTACAAAGAGACAATAGTTTTACACTATAAGCTGGGTTGTTTAGGTTAAATAACTTTTTAAATTGTACAGCCATTAAAGCTCCTTCAAAGTTTGAATCTTTGCCATATAAACTCCAACACGTTTTCCATGTACATAAACTGAGGTTTATTATGAAAAACATGTCATTGGATATGTTTTGTGTACTCTTTAATCAATAATCTCATTTGCCAAGCTAGGTATGTTTTTATCAAAGGCGCGTCTTCGGAGGTCTGCATAATAGGCTTGAGACGTAAAGGGTTCTCGAACAGGGTAACAATTAACTTGATCGTACTAATCATGAGCTCACACATCAGACACACCCACTTGTATCTCCGAACCGCCAATGACACTAATTTACGATCCAGCAGACTTTTTTAAAGTCGCTTGCTTCCTTAATGTAGACATATTAACTTTCCCTTTTATAGTTGCGTAGCTCAAAGCTGCGTGACCTTGTCGCGTATTTTATACTTATTTGGATTGAGCTTCTGATCTAAGAGTTAAAGCACAAAACCTAAGGTATCAAAGTTGAATGAAAAATATGGGTTAAGATTCCCAAAAAAACGAAAGTGCCTCCCATGACTTTCTTGCTTCTGTTGATTTGCAATTCTAGTTTCTACATGCAGCACCAAGATCTAAATTCCGCGGGCTTCCCTTTTTCGAATCTTATTCTTCTAATGTCATTCGATCCTAAAGAATCACTGAAGTATTTGAACTCATGATTCCCCCATGCAGCGTACTTTGCATGAATCTCAGTGAGTCCACGCGGAACCACTACCACCGCACATTCGGGGCGGATATGAAGCTGCGCTGGGCCAAACCAGATCATTGGTGTTAAATACATCGAGTCCTTTCGGTCTTAAACAGACAAGTCATGAATACTAATGAGACTTACATACAAGCAATTAGCAATGTGATGTTATTCTTATGAGCTATTGATTTTCCACTTGTTTTACATCGAGGGAAAAATACTCGTCGGAAGATATTGTGCTTGCAAAAATGGCAAGGAAACCTCAACGGAAACGGCAATAATTTCTGTGTACTTGTGATTTCTGTCTGGCTCTAGTTGTATCTTTATGAAGCTATTACATGTCTCATTTGTTTGCTGGCTTTGTCTCACAAGTCTCTTCATTTTTGTCTGTCTTCCCGTCTATCCAAATCAAAAGTGGCGCATTGTATGGCAAAAATGCCATTGGACCGGTAATCAATGTTTCTCAATGCTACTTCAATTTTCCCTTGCCATTTACATAGTATCACATTTCCTAAATGTCAATAGGAAAAGGGGTCTGAAAGAGTATTGTAATAGGGCTATGCGTCAGAGAAAAAGCCAACAGAGTTGTGTTCTAGTGATGTATCCTGCCCATATAGACAATGTTCTGTCTGCTCTAAATGCTTACTCACTCATCAATCAAGCATTACAAGCACAGTGTCTACTGCTTCCAAAACAACTAACGTTAACCACTTTCCTTTTTTAACCATCCACTCCAAAGCTACTGGTAAGCCCTTGTCATTTGCTTTCTGTGTGTTTTCAAATACCAAGATATTTTGACGAAAAAAAATAACTGCTGCTACCTTTCAACAAAGTACGGAAATGATACACAGCAGATGTTTTTTCCCACAATTGTTGAATTATTCGTAGCAAACAAAACAGAATATTGAAATGATGTGGAGTATTGTCTCTTTCAGAATATTTCATGTGAAAAAAAGATCAGGTAATTTTCGAGAGAAATGACAACGAGGGACGACAAGAGCGATGTCACTGCAACTAACCTTGGCTGGAGACTGTAACAAAGAAAGTTAACGTGTCAAAATTCTAGGCAGTCACTTGGGAGTAATCACTGAAAATGTCTACGAAAAAGTTGTTTTTGTAATTAACAAAATGATCTTGGCAGGCACACTTCAAACACTGCAGATGAAATTTATACCAAATTTCCAATTTTTAAATGACACAAAAAATTCGCATCCAATAAAATGTGAACGTTTTTTGCATTCCTACAGGGGATGCGTCATGTTTCCAGTTCAACAAGAAAGTTTATGAGCGCTGCTGAAGACTGGGGATCAAACATCTGTGGAAACTTGCTCTGACGTGTTTGTGGATGTAACTGTATCGGAGCTGATGTAGCAGAGCACTGCATTAGAACTGTGATGGATTGGCGGAGTTCTGTGCTACTCACTCTGCACACACAGTAAACCCCACATCACACAACACTCACATAATTGTCTCCTACAAACTGTAACTTTATCTCAAAATGAATTTCGCATTCTTTACTTGAATGTCTCTTCCCTGAAAGCTTGTGTTAATGAAAATGTTTCATTTCTCACCGGTTGGCAGATCTCTTTTTAACGTTGTACTCTCAAAATCGTAAGAGCATCAGAACATTTTCTCCACGGGCAAGTGTTGCATTTCGCTCTTATGTAAAATTATCTTAACTACCACTTTATTAGGCCATGACTTTAAGCGAAATATTTACATGTGTCGTGAGTTTCTTCGATTCCTAACAAGGAAAAATAATGGTAACTGCCTGAGTTTTCGTAGAATCCGTGAGAGTCTCTGGTATTCCTTTATCGCCTTCGACAATGTCTGCCCACACCCTTAGAGATTAATTACATACGAAAACAGTCATTACCTGCATTTGTCGGAGCGCATTGTCACATTCTTTCTGTCCTGGTGCCGATGTAGTGCAGATACTCAAAAGATGATTAATACTCTCTGTAACTGCTCTGAAAGTCAGAAACGCCAAATGAAAATTACTAGAACTACAGGTGGCCCAGACTCCTTCTTACCGCTGCATGAAACACCTGCAGACACTACACAATGTAATTTACTAGATGTTGTACAGTTTTTTTTAGGTCATAACATATTTCACAACTGATGTTGATGACAATACGTACGAGTGTATTGATAATTTTCACGGCTTTTTCATAAATCTCAAAACAAACTTGTGAAGTGAAAATTTCTCAATACAAGTGCATCACGTTGTGATTTTGGGGAATCAAGTAAAAGTTAAATTATATTTGTGCGTGATCTACGCTAATTTCCGACCAGAATCAAATCAAAATATCACAATTCATGCACACCTCTCGAAGAGCTCAATTATTTTGTATTGTACAAAATACCATATTTAAACTGATTTTAACAGTAAATCTCAATTTTACAGTGATTACAAAATTAACTTAGTTAAAACTAAATTGTTGTGAATTTGCTGAAATTCACAAAAATGAAGTACAAGTTCAAGGCACAAGTTCGTGGATTCTAGTCCCTTCAATTGATTTATTTAAACATCATGACTCTGCCATGCTTGATTCAGCGTGTTAATAGGTGGTGTTCAAAAAAAGTTTCGTACACTATCTTACCCTTTATGGCTAAATTGGAACAAATAAATTGACAATATATTGGAATGATAAAACAAAAATACACGTATGCTGTTCCAACGAGATACTGCACTTCCATTGCAAAATATAAACAGTTTTCAGTTGTTGCTTTTTCACTAACCTGGCAGCTTGTGCGAGGAGATTTTTAGAGTTGGGCGCATTGGGATCAGCCATCATTGTTTTGGTGGACATGAGCAGTTTGCTTGAGGTCATCGACACACTACGTAATCCTGATACAATCGTCTGCTGCGTCTCAACATCCTTTGTTGCTCCTGTATTGTAAAAAATTCAAAACACGGAGCAATTACAGAGATGGTCTGGACTTTCGTGGAAATCGAAGAAAAATTATCAACTCCTGGGGATACAAATGGTGTATACCTGCAAATTCAAGTCCACTATCGACAAAGTCTTCGTAAGATTTGCTGAATCTATTTGCAGCAGTGGCTACTTGAGTTGGTGCTTCTCTTGATGCTCCCACAATGTCACTTGCAGCCTACAATATACAATGTCTCTGTTGGACATGTCCCGGCTAACTCATGCTTGAAAACCACAGAAATATACCTTCTTAGAACAAAGTCCCTTCCCACTTACAATGATACACGTATGCTTATTTACACAGGTTCAGAAGGAAAAAGTGTGAATCAAGGGAATATAAAAAGTTGTGAAGGGTTCCTGAGCCGCACACAAAAGAAGGATACGTAAAACTGAAGCCCATTATAAACCTTACCATTTCCTATTTTGTCAACACAAAATAGAAATTATAAATAAATTGATAAACGGCAAACTTAAAAGAATAACTTTGATATGTGTCACACTCAAATAGCTCGTCTTTTTGTGATTATGACCCCGGAATGTAGAAATATGGTACTTATGAATAATCACAAGAAAAATGCAAGTCCCGAGTCACAGAAATATATGTCGTGCCAGCAGAACGAGGAGGCGCGCCTGCTGGCAGTCAACCTTAACACTAGCCTCTCCTTCCGGGTGG
>JBCAUG010017001.1:0-10864 GCA_038406175.1 Haplosyllis leylae
TACAAGTCAGTGTACTAGTCAGATGGGGCACCCCCATACAAGTCAGTGTACAGTCAGGTGGGGTACCCACCCCCCCCCAGTACAAGTCAGGAATAGGTCAGCTACGCGGCAGGCAGTATGCCTCTTGCGTTCACGCAGGAGGACTTTCTCGTTTTTAAATATAACGAGACTGTTTACATGAAATTCTGAAACCCAGTGGCTCCACGTTCTACTTGAAAAGTTGGGTAGGGAAAGGGATTGGCTCAAAATGCCCGCCTCCAAGAGGTCAGCAGGTGTGGCATTCAAACGTGAACCATGAGGAATCCATTCTGAGGAGGTGATGAAATATGTCCAATTGACTGGATCTATTATTGATTTGAAACTCTGAGCAGATACCACCAGAAGTACAAGACAGGGACAAGTGGCTCCACAAAAAAGGACAAATGTCTTTCACAATTTTTATTTATTAAAGTTACCTTGAGCAACGTTTAGTATATCAGTGTATGGGTCTATGCTAGTTACCTTGAGCTACGTTTAGTATATCAGTGTATGGGTCTATGCAGCCGATGTGTCGCGGGTGAGTCTGCTGGTCCCCGAACAGTATCGCTACAAAACAATGAGTATTGAGGTTAGGTAGGTGTAGAACTAGCATAAATCTTCAGTTCATCTCAGAAGCTGTATCATTGCACCAATAAAATGGTCGCAAGGTCAACATGTCAATCTAGATTTCATGAGGTAATTGTTCCAAGGGTTCTTTCACACATACTGTCAACGTCACCGTTTTTTTTTTTGTGAGTGGCACCTTTGATCTTTCTAACGTTACGTGTAAACAGAACCACGGGACTGACTGCTTTGAACCGGCACAAAAATGGTGACTTTGACGGTACGTGTAAACGAGCCTTTAGTACAAGACAGGACCATCCCTTGTTACTTTCTTCCATGAACTGATTACAAATTCGTGCTACTGCTGGAACTCTTTTTGAAAGATTTGAGACCGTGAAAAAAGAGTCTTCTGAAAGACTGATACAATATTTGTCGACAAATAAAGTTAAGGGAAGAGTCCTTCAAATAATGAGTGGCCTTACAAATGTTACTGCATTTTTAAAGCTGCAGCAAAATGTTTTACAGGGTCCCGTTTTTTGTTCGCAATTCAAAGTGACCCCCACAAAGCAGGTACTCACTGTGTTGGTTGATGAGCATCCTGATGCTGATCCGAGACATGTAGAATCTGTCCAAGAAGTACTGAATGTGATTCTCCAGCGTGTAATTCTCGTCCTTGTTCGTCTCCTTCATCTCGATCACACCCTGCACAATCAAAATACGGACTTAAGGTACAATCAAACTGAACATTCCAGGTGGAATCAATTACTCCCTGGACAATCAAAATATATCTTACGTTGAAAGTTACTGAAGTTACGGACGTTAGAGGTTACGTGTGGATTGACGTTTTTTTGTTGCTTTAAATTGATGTGACGTTAGCTATTGCCGACCGTAATAATTTCAGTTTGTTTGTCCACCGCACCGGGGAGAGGGAGGGTACTCTCTGGTCCTGTCCTGGTCCTATCTGAGGAGGGGGGGGAGGATACCCCCACCCACTGGACAGGACCAGGTTATGATTCGCTATGCCGCGGGCGGTACGCATCTTGCGGTCACGAAGGAGGACTTTCTTCTGTTGTTTTATTTTAGGGTGACGTCAAGTTACGCTACATTCTCTTTTACGTTGGGAGTTGAGTTACGTTAGGCGACTGACCTGCGCCATCGTCTCCACGACTTTTGAGTGACGGTTTCGTATCGTTATCAACGTCTCGGTGAACCTAGCGGAAACAAAGACGTTAAATAAAATAAAACAAACACCCTGACAACGCCAATACCAATTTATTTGTACCTCTGTCCATCTTTACTACGTGATAGCTATGGCTTATTCACACTGCACAGGACCGGGACAGGGCCAGGTATAGGGCACGGGACGGGGAGCAATGGCCTCTGATATACTGTGCAAAAATGTTACTGGTACGAGACAGGGAAAGGAATCAGGACACATTGTTCTAGTCTCGTTCCCTGCACCTGTCCCGGTCCCGTTCTCGTGCAGTGTGAATAAGCCATTACTTGTGATTAATGATGAACTGTACTCACTGGTCGAGCAGTTTGTAGTCGTTAGAGTTCCCCTTCTCAAAGGCCATGATCTCCTGGAAACTCTGTTCATACCTGTAAAACCCAACACAGAACGTTAATACACAACATACAAACAGGTCAACCTTTATATCACACACATGGAGACGGATACGGGTTCGGATTCGTATCCGGAGGGATTCCCTCCGGATTGGTCGGTGGCTACAGTTGTACCATGAAGAAGTATTCACAATACACACAAAAAAGATCTCTGTCCCTAAATGGTTTCTACAGCCATTTTCGGGACAGGGCTCTATCACCGGACCGGAAACCGAGTACATCTCCGTGTATAAGAACACAGTTATCCCGATGTATGTGGATTTCTAAATCTACTTGTGAGAACGTTCGGGGACAATGCCTCAGTAATGATACTACGGTTCCAGGTGTGTACAAGGATACAGTGTGCACCTTTATGGTGTATTCACACTGGCTGTACCCGAGACCGGGACAGGGACTGGGAACATTTGGACTTCAAGCGAAATCGTAATTAAGAGTTACCTTATCGGTTTACGAATGTTTTTTTTGATAAAATGTATCTTATATCGAAAAGTTAAAGTTTCACATACAGTTAAAAAGACTCCACATGTATTGAATATCCTTTTTCTACATGAGTGCAAATTTCCCCGTGCTCATTAATGCTTCTACACAACCCAAACACAGGGAGCTTCTGAAAAACGACTTATGTACTTCGGACACTTAAAGGCATAACTACTTTTTTAAGGAAACTCAAGGAGTTATACTATGAAATACTTCTAATTTTGTACTCTTAACTCTCGTGACTAAATTTGAGTCCTAAGTCCGTGAAAGTGTTTAATATTATTGTTTATTGTTTCTGTGTCAAGATTCGATTTTTTTCTAAAAACGTCTCTTATCTCTGAGTACTAACAGGTATGTACAGGTACCTACGCCTTTAATTGTATTGACAAACCGTGTAAATTTAAGTGTCTTATCTGATAAGAAAGCGAATGATAACAGAGTTGAGAAAAAGGTCTTCTGTTGTGAATCCGGAGTTACTCACTGAGTGAGCGAGTGGATTCAATATTTACTGACCACGTACGCAGTATGCAGGAGGATAATGTTTTCACCGATGTTTGCCTGTTCACGGGGTGAAGGGGTACCCAGGCCCAGATCACCCTGTCTGGGGAAGAGGAGGCGAGAGGAGGGGGAGGTTGCTATGGCCAGGTGACCCTCCGACCCCCCCCCCCTTTCCCGGCTGGTTCTGGTCCAGCATGATAAAGATAGAGGGGCTGGGGGGCGTGGCCGGTATTGCCTCGTAATGTCAATGAAATGTTGTCTTGTCCACATGTAAATCCACTCATCCGAAATTTTTACTATATTTCTGGCCGAGTGTTTTCGATTCCCCTGAAGAAATTTTAAGAGTCCAAATGTAAATAGAACTAAATGTCATAAGAAGCGAAACCAAGTCGTATCAGTCCGAGGGTCAAGAGGCTCGTAATTCATTTCATCATCAAGTTTTATTTTATCTAGTTCGAATTGGCTCCGTATTGAAGTTTTATTTTGTTTTATCTGGTTTGGCTTTGGTTCTGTGTAGTTTGAGTGAAGTCTTGCTCACATGTACCGACAACGAGCCCGTCACCATCAACGTCAAATTTTGGGTTTTATGGTGTTTATAATTAAACTTTCTGTCAATCGGGCTAAATGGGTTTCAGACCCATTCTTCCCATCAAAGTAACAATCACCATTGATACAATGATAAAACTTTAATAGACTGAGTTTCCGTGAGGGCCTAAATATCACTCGGGCCGACGTTCTGTTCCCTGGAACACCAGCTCCCGCTTCCAACAAGTTCGGTTACAACGAACATGACGAGCAGTTTCCTTTGCACCAAAATCACTTGGATCGATATTTAAAGTTTGCTACTTCGAGCATTAACCAGCAATATTCTTTCTCAGAAAACACCAGTCAGGACTGCACCAAAACGTCCAGAATTTAGCAATGATTAAGGCTACGAAAGCTTTCTCAGAAAAAAAAACACACACACACACACGCTTATCATTGACATTACTGTCAAAACCTTCCGTTGCTATGACTGCAGCTTATAAGGAGCAATTTTTTTTCCCTCGCTGTAAGCAGGACCCATTGTAGTCGTACATTAACAAGAACCACAGTCACTGATGATCTGTGATCTTCCTCTTCAAGGGATTATTATCACTCAACGTAAAATTGCAACGTCTCCACTGACATAACGTTAAACTTTGGCGGTGACATAACGTCCGTTCACACGGAGTATCAACGACAACGACTGCGTCAACTTTTCTCACACAACACACAGCGACAAACGTTGCAATGAAGAACGTTTTCCGTTGTGTAACTAAGCACTGCGCCAAAACCGTTGACGTTGTCGCAGTCGTTGACGTTTCCCTAAGAGAGCAGGTCTCAATGTCACGATGACCTGTCCGTCTCTACGCTACACTTGTCATAACATTCGGCGCTCGAACTAACAAACGTGTTCTTTGTCCTTCTGCGTGTCACATATATTGTCAAGCTAAAAAAACGTGTTTTTTGTCCGTCTTTACGCCACACTTAACTTCCCACTCGACCTTGCTCTGTCGGCAACTTTGTTCAAATGAACTCGTTCAAGCTCGAAGTGCAAAAATACTGCGCTAAAATTCCAGGGAAAAAGCTTGTGAGTGGGTACTTTTGAAAAGATAGGAGTGGGTAAGATTGAAAGGCTATGAGTTGTCATGGTTAAATGGCCAGGACGCAGTAGTCTTTTACCCATATCCACTCCTAAACTTTTAACAATACCAACTCCTCGTCTTGTAAACATGGCCACTCCTATTATTTTAACCATACCAATTCCTAGTCTTTTAACCATACCCACTACCCTTTTAACTGAATGGGTATGGCTGATAGACTTACACTGGAAGACTAGGAGTGAGAAAAGCTGTTAGGAGTGACTATCGTAAAAGACTAGGAGTGGGTACAGTTAAAAGGAGAGTGGTAGGTATTGTTAAAAGGCTAGTAGTGGCCATGGTTGAAAGGACTAGCAGTGGGTATATTTGAAAGGCTGGGATTGGGTCCAGTTAAAAACTAGGAGTGGGTACGGTTAAAGGTCACAGACAGACAAACAGACTGACCAGCTCTCCACTAGCTGTACGGACGGCATGGCGAGCAGCTGTTCCGGTAGGAGGTTAATTTCTTTCATGATGTTCGCGAGACGGACGAGCAACTCCTTCCGCAGGAACAAGAACGACGTTCTCTGACACGCGTCCTTCGCTCCTGAAAATATACAAACAAAATACTATAAAGCCTGCAGGAACAGGAATGAGGTTCTCGGACACACGACTTTCGCTCCTGAAAACAAAACTTTGTGTCGACGACCACCTTAATTCAAAGGCCATGCCTGCACATGGGTCGTATTAAACATACACCAGCCAGACAGGCTGACGGATGGTGTTCACTCAAAATTAACACCAGTAAGGAAAATGAAGAAACCATTAACCATTTTGATCAGTTAAACCTCAGTCTTCAAAGGCCTAACAGAAATAACCTTGGGTCTTGCTTGACTTTGTGTCTTGGGAGTAATTTTGTTTCAATGCGCGTTGCGTCATTCCCAGTAACTGTATCGCCCACCTAATCTATGCAATCTAATTTCTGAGACAATCAGCCCTGAGGCTGCGGTGAATGAAGCGGAGATTGTCGTCATTGTCTGAGAATCACCTGGATCACAGCACTCACCCTGTACGTAATGGAATCTCACGAGAAAAGATTACTGCTAACCGAGGCCCGAAATAACCGAACTGTTAGGGCCCATTCACACTGAGCGAAAGCAAGCCAGAAAAGATTACTGCTAACCGAGGCCTGAAATAACCGAACTGTTAGGGCCCACTCACACTGAGCGAAAGCAAGCCAGAAAAGATTGCTGCTAACCGAGGCCTGAAATAACCGGACTGTTAGGGCCCACTCACACTGAGGGAAAGCAAGCCAGAAAAGATTGCTGCTAACCGAGGCCTGAAATAACCAAACTGTTAGGGCCTATTCACACTGAGCGAAAGCAAGCCAGAAAAGATTACTGCTGAGACCTGAAATAACCAAACTGTTAGGGCCCACTCACAATGAGGGAAAGCAAGCCAGAAAAGATTACTGCTGAGGCCTGAAATAACCAAACTGTTAGGACCCACTCACACTGAGGGAAAGCAAGCCAGAAAAGATTACTGCTAACCGAGGCCTGAAATAACTGCGCTGTTAGGACCCATTCACACTGAGCGCAAGCGAAAAGATTATATGAAAGCATTAAATTACAATTAAGGCCCGCCCCCCCCCCCCAAGCGAAAGCGAAGGAGAAAGCAAAACTGTCTTTAATGTTTGTCGCTTTTCTTTGACATTCTTTATTGTTCTTCGATCTTTTTCACTTTCTCGCTCATGTTTCCGCTTGGTGTGAATAGGCCCTTACACAGAGAGAGACAGCAAGCGCGAAAAGATTACCAGCAAAACAAGCCTGTAATAGAATTCCTGTAACGGTATCTTCACACTGATCAAAGCTCATCAGGGCGAAACAAGTGTTACACACTTGCAAAAACAAAACCGAAGTAAGACCATGAAGTGTCTGATCGACAGTCGGATACTGACACACGGACAGTGATGATAATGATGTTTCTGGCGCTCGTGCAAAACGAGCCAAAGTCCTTTTCAATTCGTTTCTGAGAATTGCACCGTAATCCGTGTGATTGACTCGTTGTCTGGAACGGCTGAGGCGCAGGGTGACGAGTTAAGCGACAATGCTTCCCACTTTATGCTTCAGTGCTTTTACTGACGAGAACGACAATCTAATCTAACGACTAACGAAGTACTGCAAAGGTCTTTTCACACCTGACAACTGCGAGTGCGATCGTGTAATTTCTACCGCGAAGGGGAATTTCAAAATACTGCGGAATCTGTCTTCTTGAAACCACTGCATTACGAGACCTTCTGCCTTTTACATCTGTTTTAAAGAGTTTCACCACAAACGAAACTGTTCAAGGGTCAGTTCACATCAAAAATCCGAAAACGAAAACTATATTTGATATCATTGTCATCAGCCAATGAGAAAGCTACGTTATGGTTACGACGAAGTACTTCGTTGTAGGCGATGTTCTAATGCCTTCACAATCACAATCGCAATCGCACAGTGAGAACGAACAAGCCCTTAAGGCATGTTCACACGGCAGCACCTGTCTTGTCTTCATCTGTATTTTTTTTAAGGTACCAGCTTATAATAAGGCCAATTTTCCCCAGAAAACTTCATGAAAATGAAGAAATTTTGGTGGAGGGGGTGCGCATCCGTATGACCCCCTTTGGATCTACCAATGGAAAGGGAGTTAAATGAAGATAATTCTTCATGATCTACACAATCTCCGTCTGATCAAATGAACGGACACGAACCCGAGAAACTGTTCCGGCTGTTCCAAGGTTTGGTTGCCGAGGTGTCCACGTATGAGGGACTTCAGCTGGATGACCGAAACCCAGATTCTAACCGAGACCTGGTGCTCGGAGGTACCGCATTATACCATATAAGGAAATATATAACGAGCAACGTTAAACGTTTGCAAAGGGCCCTCGAGTCATAAATAATAACGTCGCCCCACTTTGTGACGTTGCGTTACTTTTGTGTGCCAACGGGTCATTGAACTTTCCGTTTTCTTGAAGGACCAATTCATCTTCGGGAATAAGTATGAAAAAGTCGTCTGGGCGGCTTTTGGGGGAGGAGGGGGCAAACCCACAATTTTGTCAAATTTTCCGAAAACGCTTCATGAAATAAAGAAAGTTTTCCTATTATATCACGTTCCTGATCTTGTAACCATTTCTGTTGAAATTGTAACCGCCCAAAACCAGATTCTGTGGTGGACATTGCATCATCAAAACATTACTGTTCGCGTTATATCGATTCTATTCAACACAGATATAGTCAGTGATTTGAATGATGATGCAATGTACCTCAGACTGCTCAGTGGCGCCTTAAATTTTTTAAATCACTTGTATAAATCCTGGGTAATGTTTAAAACGAGTAAACCGCCTTGTTCTCGTTGTACTTTTTAACAATTGCCATCAATGATTTTGAGAAACACTTGCTGTTTACATTATGACAGTTATTCCTGTAGCCCAGTGGCGCTCACATCATTTCAGATTTAAACACATTTACGTTTTCGTGTGGTCCAACTGAGAATACCAAAAGAAACAATGAAGGCGTCTTCCTTGCTGCGTTACTATATAATTAATGTTGTTACAAATTTCTTCTCCAAAAAATAGAGAAGAAAAGGAGCCCTTCAGGTGTGTAGAAACCATAGACAGATGGGGGGGGGGGCGGAACTTTAAGACACACGTCGGGAGGAATTTTCCACAGCATTCTGCTCGTAGGAATTTTCCGTCTGGCTGATACGTGTACCAATGACTTGGCTGATACCAACAACACAGCCAGACAAAAACTTAATTACCTGGAGAATGGATGAGCTTGTAATACAAGTTGTGAAATAGCCGAGGCTGGGGACATGGAAGAGTGCAGCGTGAGATACATGATCTAAATCAGGGCTGTGACCTGTTTCGTGTCCTGGATTCTGCATCCCACAACAAAGCCTCTATTTGACGGTCATTTCTTTGAACGGTCAGCTCCCTTACAGACGTCCACATATCTATCAAAAAGGTGGCCTCACAAAGGAGATTCCATTTTACAAGATATTTCCAAGTGGAAGTGAGAGAATTTGTCCTTGCTGAGAAACCCATGCAGACGTCGCCATAAGTCCAAAAGAGGGGTATCAGTGGCTTCACAAAAAGGGGAAGAAAAGTTACAGAGTAGCTTACCGAAGTCGATGAACTTCTGTATTGACATGACGGAGGGGTGGTACTGTCCGTACTTGTTGAGCGCCTCTCTGTGGGGGGAAGTGCTGGCTCCCCGCGCACAGAGCGCCGCGGCTCCCTTACACACGCACCGTGTCACCCTCATCACTCCTCAACTTAACCGCCTATATTCCTAGAAACCGTTCTCCCGTAACGACGTACAGCACACACTCTAAAACTGTGTACTCAAACAGTGCGCACTGATATCCTCCACTTCATTCCAGCAATGAAAAGCAATATTGACTAGTTGCTGCCTGCTGTTTTTGTAGCCTAATCTGTTAGTGAAAGTTTAAAACCTTCTACGACACTGGCAAAGCATATATAACTGGCATCCAAATTTCAAAATAGCCCAGTTGTTGCAACATTAACGAAATGCTTCTCCTTTCTGACTAGAGAAAGCTCGACCAGACCTGCTTCTCTGGCCGCTGTCAATGAAATGACAACAGGACCACGTGTTGTTTTATTTATACCCACAATACACCGCTTTATTTACATCTGAACTGGAATTTTCCTGCCAGTCACTCAGTGGCGTCGCATGTGTTATATAAAAAACACAACTACTATGAATCATATATGTACCAAAAATTGTTCCAGGTCCAGCCTGGGGGAGGCTACCCCGGTCAGGACAAGACAGGGGGTACCTCCCTGGCTAGGACAGGGGTACCCCCCAGACAAGATATAGGGGTACCCCCTGACAGGACAGAGGATACCCCCCTTGACAGGACAGGGGAGCGAGTGATGCAAAGTTGCGAGTGGTACGCCATTTGCGGTCACGCAGGGGGACTTTCTTGTTCAAGCATTGGTGTAAGTACGAATGATATGCATAAAATAAACGATGCAATTAAATTTAAACAGCTGTGTTTTTTCGCGTCTCGTGTATATGTACGCATGTTGTTCTATATTTTACACAACATTTTTGAACCCTTTCAAACGATTATACCTTGTTCAGAGAGACCATAAAGACCTTATTGATTTGCCTGTAGATCGCGTATTTTTTGTAGCACAATTTGAGGAATAAACGAGTTTCAAAACCAGGGTGGATCCCTCACGTGCGTACTTCGTCACCTGTGCGACATGGAATCCTCAGAATCACCTCCCAGTGCTACACCTGCTGACCTCTTGCTGACCAGAATGGAAGCCGATCTCCTTTCTTACCTTCCTTGTTGAAGGGAAAATTGAATGTAACGAATTCATTTGAGGATGTCACCAGCTTTTAGACCTTAAAACAATGGTAATTCTTCAATAGAATGACCGTAAATCAAAGAAAATGCGTTTCTATGTTTATTGAGTTTGGGACACGTGAAATACGCAATATAAAATTGACATGTCATTGACCGTGTTGTTTACATATTGAGAGGTGTGTCCGGATACTCGTAGCTGATTAGCTGATGAGCCACACACCTACACGTACACAACAGGTCGTGTTGTTTATTTTGAACGATGTTTTGTTTGTCATTCACTCAAGGTCATTCAAGGTCACTCGACATCTGTTCACCGCTTCTCGAACAGATCGATTCAGCATCTTTCAATGGATTTCCGGAAGTGCCCTGACCTTTTTTGGAATTTTTAAAAATTCCCTAACATTGTCCATTTTTGAAGATTTTCGCCGACTTTTCCCTGACTGGAAAAACTAAAAATTTTTTCCAGATTTTCAGATTGTCACCGGGATCTTGTTTCAAAGCCCAAACTTCAATTGACGAGAACAGCCACTGGACGATTTTGTGAAA
The DNA here is from genome assembly GCA_038406175.1 of Haplosyllis leylae. NCBI lineage: Eukaryota > Metazoa > Annelida > Polychaeta > Phyllodocida > Syllidae > Haplosyllis > Haplosyllis leylae. The sequence continues at coordinate 10,710 of JBCAUG010017001.1, forward strand.
TTTGGGATTAACTGTCTACCCAGCTCAAATCATAGATATAAATAGAACACGTGTGTGAAAAAGCTTTCTAGGACACACACGGTACACACATTTATCTCTATATGGCTCAAATACAACCAAGCGCAATGACCCACAACTGTAAAGAGTACATTTAC
>JBCAUG010017012.1:0-25120 GCA_038406175.1 Haplosyllis leylae
GTGAAATGTACTTGGCAGATAACATGACAAATAGTCAAGAGCTTTAGCCAAGCTTCCCATTGCTGTATGCCTTGAGAGGAACAAACATTTATGTGGCTTCATGGTTAAATGGCACAAATGTAGAGCTTAAAAGCAGCATTTATATTACATTAGTTTTTGAAGTTCATAAGTGTTAAGGTATTTACATTTGATTACAAACACTAAGAATGAGAACTTGTTAAAAACACAGTTTATTGCAATATCAACATCACACACAAAGGTGAGAGCATTGTTGAGCATGTCGAACAATAGGTATGCTCATAATTGTACACAGTAACTAAACATATATTGAACATGTCAGACAGTTAAACCCAAACTCTACCTGTTGTAACAAAAACAAAAGAAGCATATGTTGAACATGTCAGACACTACAATACTTCAATTAACAATCTGAGTTCTAATTAAAAGTTTTCGAATAAAGATAAAGTTTGATTTAATCCTTTGAATTACAATAAACTTTGATTTAAGTTCCCTCAAACTTCAAATTACAAGCACTTCGAATTAAGTTAGTCATGAAATCCCTTTGAAGTAATGAAACTTCAAATTAACCATGCTCGAATTAACAGTATTTTTACAAAGATAGGTGTTGAGTTCAAGACTTGGGAGAAGCTTTGAATTAAGCATGCCTTTGAATTAACCATGTTCAAACTAACCAGGCTGAACCTGTACTACTTCAGGGTTCCCACTTCTCTGGACTGACAAAATTCCATGATTTTTCTAGTTTTTCCCGAAAAATTCAAGGTTTATTACTGCCTGCATACGAAGTATGATAGGAGGTTATATTTTCAGTTTGTTTGTCAGTCCACATGGGGGTACCCCAGTCCCAGCTTCTTTTCCTGGTCTCTGGTCCCAGGTCCTTTCCAGGGGTACCCCAGATTTGGTACCCCCTCCCCCTGGCTGGGACTGGGGTACTCCTAGCTGTGACTGGGGTACCCCAGCTGAGACTGGAGTACCCCAAGCCAGGACTGGGGTACCCCCTGAGAAACATTACAGAACTGCAAGTACTTGATATGCAGAAAGCAGTATGCCTCTTATGGTAATGTAGGAGGACTATTTCAAAATTAGTTTTAATGTGGTTTCCAATTACTTTTGGATCACTTTGTACACACAAAGTTTCATCTGAACAAAAAATACCATTTCTAAAGTTCCAAAAGTAAAACCTCCCCTTTTGGTAAACCACAAGTCAGGCCTATGTCTGGATAAAGTGTCAACTAATAACTTATAAACTTAAATACTTAAATAACTAATCACATGTTAACTAACATATTTTTCGGTAACAAAAACATGAAAAAGGCAACTCCATGTTGAGTTACATTTATTTCTAAAAACAATTTTCTGCACAAAAGCAAACTTTGAGACTACTTGAAGAAAACTCCTCTGTAAATAATACCACAATAAAATGGTAACCTAACTCAAAAACACCTTTGTTTTCAAATAGTACTAATACTGAGATAATAAATATGTATGTAATCTGGACACTACTAATATACTTTCACACAAATAATACCAGACTATTTACAAAATCACATTGTGCTAATTATAGTCACACTTACTAACAAATTTTACCAATAAACTAATCAGAAAAAAATTGAAAGGGATCCACCCAACTCTTTACAAGTGTCTGGGGTTTCCATTCATATCTCTGTCAACCACCAAAGGGTGGTCTCCATGCTGCAAAAAGGAGGCACAGAGGCACACAAGACAGCTAATGGAGACCCATTTCTCCTCCCTCCACAGATCCTTTACACTCCTTTCAGGTCAAACTGAATTTCCCACCTTTGAAGATGAGTAATTTGCATACAAGTTAGGTAGTTCAAAATGACCATTAAGCTCATGTAAATGATGCTGCATTTTATCACCTCCTCAGACAGAAGATATAAAATCAAGCATTTGAGGCCTACCCCAAGCATAAAGTTAGTTACAATCTACACTTACAAATATGTTACCAGATTTCATATAATTTTTTCAAAATTTCATTAAATTTGACAAAATTCCATGCTTTTTCTAGATTTTTGATGTGTACTTTCATTTTTCCAGGTTTTCTAGTATTTCCAGGATGGGTAGGAACCCTATTACTGTTACCACGAGTCATCATAGCTGTAAAACTCATGCAGGTATGAATATACATGAATGTAAATTTCCAAAAGCTTTGTTATTTAAATATCCATAAACTGAGATACATTAAGTGGTGTCAGAAACATATAACTAGCCTTCAGACAACCTAATAAATCCTGATGAATAGAGGCAAAACACATTTATATACCAACCATAATGCTGAAATCTCTATCGATAAACTGAGATGAGAACATCCATGAGAAATACAGAACCTTAAAGATGCAGGCAAAGCATTCTTAACCTTTACAATGAGGATACTACAATAATGATGTTCCTGGGCTCATTAGGAGATGAAGCATACAAACTGGACTGGGATAAGATGAAAATTGAGAAGGAATCATTAAATTATGTCATGGAAGAATCTCCAAAATATTTTGGATATAACAGTACCATTAAGAACTCTTGGTTTAGACTAGGAAGCCTGTATATGTTAGATCCACCAGCCTTTTTCACCAGGGTTGGGGTTTACCACATTTCTGCACTGCATTAATCTAGTCATTTCTCTAGGTAAGGGATTCTGCCTGTGTTTTCTAAATATTGACCAGAGTTTATTTCTTTTGAAGTTAGGACCTCTATAGTTTGGGTGGCTTTTGAAAATTTGTACAGAATATCTATGAGCAAACCCAAAAAATAATGGCTTTGAGAATAAGGTAAATAAAGAACGCAAAGAAATGTTTGAAACTGTGTAGTTCAAGAGGCACCATTTCTCTAAATTGGCAATAATAAAAAAGACCAAACACATACCAATGCTGAAGTGTTAAATATATTGTTGGTGATCCGCATTTATAATTCAGAGTCACTAAAAAGGGGAGATGCAATGTACTAGGTTACACACATCGACTTAGTAGTTCTGGAATTTTAATACCTTGTTCTAATAAGGATGTTACTGGTATATTTGGGTATCTACCAATGCACTAGTATGTTTATTGTGTTACTGTGTCATTGTAGCTGTTAACACAATGCAACTAGAGGTGAATAGATATTAATATATTTCTTTAATAACTTCATACTTCATTACTAATTGATTAGATATATTACTGATCTCAGTATGAAGATCGCTTTTGAGTGCAAAAACATTTTGGTAAATAATACCTTTTCATCTGGTGCCAGGGATTGTAAAAATTGTGCATTGTGTAAAAAGTGGACCGACTACATCTGAGAACAACATTTCACCTAAAAATACCCGCATATGCCCAAAAGTTTTCCAGGTAAGCAATGATCGTGCAAATTAATGTGATAAAACTACAAAGTCTAGGGAAATACTGCGAAACAATGTGGTCCAAAAAGAACAAAGATTCACAGAATAAACCACCGACAGACAGGCAGAAATCAATGTCGTTCAGATAAGTTATGAGAATCAGTGATTTGGATGAACTGTCATTTGCGGCAAAGAAACGAATACGAGGTTACGGTTTGCTCCCATATTGGTTTTTAATGTCACATTCTGCTTTCAGTAACATTGTAAATGTGAAGCATATACATGTTCACGTCCACGTGTGAGTATCATGTACCATGCCATAGTACGAAGCAGAATGTTGTTGGCGCCCACATATTTCTTCGTCCTGTGGCAATAAACAAAAAATGTTTCATGTGTACAGTGGAATTTTCCCTAACTTTGAATAAATTCAATGAATCGTGACAAAGTCCAAAATTGGGAAGGTAACTGAGAAAACACTACATCAGGCAATAGATACACTCGAAGATAGTAAGAAAGAATTTTTATTACTATCTGTGGGTAGGATTTATGAATTTGTTATCACTGGCAATAGACTGGAAATATATCTGTTGTCAGATAGATAACACCACTGGCAACCGCGCTATTTTGGGGAAAACTTTAATGTTTTCTTGATTCGTGAGCAATAGAGAACAGTAATAAGAAGGAGAAAATTTTGAAACGAAGTCTACACAATATCCCCAGAGGAACTCATTAGCATGAGTCAAGTTAACTCAAGTGTGAAAATGCTGATGAAAAGATCTGGATAATAAAGCTTCAGCAACAAAAGCACGAAGGTTGCACCAACTTATCTGATACGTTGAAATCCGTCGTGTGTTTTATAAAAGTGGTATAAATCCGTAATATCATTAATCTCCAAATGAAATATTACATCTCAATAACATTTTGAAATGCGATAAGGAATAAAGGCTTTGGGTACTTTCTATCCACTGATCTGCTTGATGATTTTCGTATAATATCCGCGAAAGCCAACCAAGCAACATTTATCCCCGGTTGAAACTTTCGTTCCCGTAAGCCACAATCCACATCTTAACTTCGAACTGAGCAATAATTAATCTCTTCAAAATAATAATCTGTTCAAATCAAAAACTAAATCTAAAATAGAATGTTCAGTGCTGTTTTTTTTTTGTTTGTTTGTTTTTGGCTCGAAGAAAAGCAATTTGTTTTTCCTCAGGCATACTACTAATTTCTCAGGAAGAATTTTTTTTGTGAATTCCTTTATTACCTGCTACTCTGATAGACATTAGAGCACTGTTGTTTTCTGTTTATGATAATCGAATGAGACGGCGAGTTATTTAATCAAAGAAACCTACTTTATCTTACAAAAAGTCGAAAATGCCAATCTAGGTGAAGAATGAAACTCAGCTTGAATAAAAACACGTCTAAAATGTTTAAATACAAACAAATGAAAACACCATTCCACTTGCAAGGAATTTTAACATGAAATTTGTAACAAATATTTTGACGGTAAATATGAGCATGAAATTAAACTTGTCAATCTTTCCAAAACCGTTTGGATATCATGTCCAACAAGAAAGACCTCGCATTATCATTCCGACTACTGTCCCTTTACATATTCCTCCGGTTTGCTTACTGATACTTCCTGATCATTCTAGACCAACCCTAGTAGGGGGTGGGCGTCAGGTGACACGTAGTCAAGGGGACAGAGTCAGGTCGGGTGGCTCATAGTCTGGGGATGGGGGCCGATCTGATGGCCTGTTCCTGGACCATGATCCCATGACCATGAAGGTAAGTCAGGTGTTGCATGGTCTGGGGAGGCAGGATCAGATCAAATGACCCATGGTGTGGGAGGGGCCAACTGGCTCAGGGGGTCTATGGTCCATGGGTCAGAGTGAGATCAGACGGCTCATGATCCAGGAGAGGGTTCAGACAGTTCATGGTCTGGTGGTATGGCTTAACTGGTCCCAAACTCTCAAACTATGAGCCACCTGACCCACCCCCATCCCCGACCATGGACCACCTGGCAATATTGGCATCAGAGACTTTACTTGAAGATAAAAAAAATCCAGCAACAAACTGTTACCCTAGTAAGTATTGAACCCGCGACCTCAGCCCTTTGAATCTAATGCTCTTCTGACTGAGCTGCAGAGACATGTGTTACTTGGGAGAACTAAGATCTCCACATGTTCATGCCCTATTGGTTCTCACTACTGGTTGGGCATGGTTAATTTGAAATGATTTGTCAGCAAGGTTTACCTTCCAATTAAGTGGAAATTCAAACTAAATTACATCTTGTAATTCAAACTTTTCAATAAACATCAAATTAGAACTTAGTTTGGTTTATTTACTTGAATTGTAGCTTCCTTCAATTTAATACTTTTGATTTAGACTCAGACCTACTTCAATCTACAAAATGAAGCCACTGTAGTATCCTTTTAAGTATATTCATAGTTTTTCTTTGTCTCAACTCTCATGACATGCTTTGAAATATTTTTGCCTAAAACTTCCTTAGTGATGGTCCAATATTCAATCCACTTACACTGTTGGAATTGTCTCAGTCTTCTCTATGCATCTGTCTTAACACTCATGACATTACGCATGCATATAAACTGTATGTATCTATTTGGACTGGTTTGTCTTCACTCTCACAGCATGCTTTGAAATGTTTTTGCCCATAACTTCCTTAATGATGGTCCAATTTTCAATCCACTTGCACTGTTGGAATTGTCTCAGTCTTCTCTATGCACCTGTCTCCACACTCATGACATTATACATGCATATATAACACTGTATGTATTTATTTGGACTGGTTTGTCCTGACTCTCACAACATGCTTTGAGGGGCTGCTGGCAGCTAAGAGCTCTGCCGTGTTGAACCAAATGACTTACATGATATTCTCATGACATGAGAATCAAGAGAGTACATGCAAATTTATTTCAAATTTAGTTCAAATTACAACAAATTTTGATTTAACATGCATGAAAACTTCAAATTACAGTTACTTTGAATTAAGGAAGGCTTGAAATGACTTTAATCTAGTGGAATGTCAAATTAACTGTGCACTTTAAACATGAACTGATAAGAATTCAAATTAACTATGTTCAAATTAGCCATGCCTGACCTGTAAATGATCTAAGTCCAAGCTTCAAATGGTGCAGGAATATAAGATAATTCAAAGACATGCCAAGTATATAGCACATGCCTCATTAGCTCAGAGAGGAGAGCCTTAGTTCTGTATGGTTGAGGTCCCGGGTTCAATGCTCATTGGTGTCACTTTTTTGTTTTAACTTAGTAAAGCCACTGATGCCAATATTGCCATTATTGAAAATCGTGTGTGTTCCTGAAAACCTCGGCTACTACATTTGTAGCAACCACAATTAAGTAATGAGAGCGACGGAAATCTCCAAATATCTTGTGATATCTTTGGTTATCAGTCAACTTCTACAGGAGGACTATGCACCGCTTACCTGCAGTGAAAAATCACGTAAAATATGTTAATTTACATAAATGTTGCACTCACTGAAAACGCAGTGTTAGTTTGCTGAATGGTTTCCTGTGTGGAACAGACAGGAAATGTTCTCTCATTATTCCACCTGTTTTTCTAATATGCAACCGTTCGTTGACCAACAGGCTGCTTCGTTTGATATATAACGGAATTTCCTTAATCAGAGGTACTTCCAGTGTTAAATCCTGTGGATTTAATGAATAACTTTTCAGTGATCTCAACTGGAAATTGCCATTTACGTGGACCAAGGTCAACTCTTTAACAGCGTTAGTAAAGGGAAATTGGTAAAACACCAAACTTCACTTCCTAGCTTGGTTAACGTCTTTGTAAAGTGTACATAATACCACCAGACAAGGTTTTTATCACGAGAAATAATAAATCACTAATATTTTTGAAATGTATTACAGTGTTCCAAAATTTGGATATTGTGCAAGTTTGGAAATCAATAAACATAAAACTCGAGCATCATCATTAAAAACTTACTTCTGTTGTGGTGTGACTTGGTATGGTTAACATATGGTGAGTACAAGATAAATTTATTTAGGTCTGTGTTTATTCGATGGAAAAAATTATTTGTTTGAAAACGTGTGACAACCCACAATTTTGCAAGAACAACAGCTATATTCACGACAAACTAAAATTCAACTCCTTAGGGAGCGTAAACTGTGTCATTTTCCGCTTAAATACAAATTGTTTATTAATTCTGATTGATGAGTTATTTCGGGCTCCAAGGACTATTTCATGTTTCCGTTAATTGATGCCTTTTGAAATCAAATTAATTGTACAAGCACTGAGATTAGGAATAACCCTTCAACTGCAGCACATAATTTGTCTCAAATGACATCCAAAAACTTTTTCTTGAAATAATTAAAAGGCAAAAACAATTTTCTTTAATGGGTCTTTGAATATCGACGACACGAATACCCTTATGTCTTCATGTATTACCGGATTCATTGCTGTCCATAAAAGTGTCAATTTTTGAAATCTGAATTGGGAACACTTTGATTTAAGGGTATTTGTATTTTGAACTTTCAGCTGTAAATTTGTATAAAAGTGTAGAAATATTCCCCAAGACAAGATTTATTTTTGTTTTTGAGAATTTTGACTGCTCTCCAAAATATAGTAGTTTGAGTACTTTTCAACATTAGGGTATTGGTGGATAAAGTGGATAAATTACAGTGACAGGCATTGGGTAATTTTTGACATTTTGAGCTTGGTTTATAAATTGTCCATTTATTACAGGAAGGGTCAATGATTGGGATTACAATATATATTGATGATTTGTGGAGGCCAATTTTGTTTTTCAAAATTTTGAACCTTATCTAAATTATGGCTATTTGAGCAATTTTGACATTAGAGGTTGGTGGATAAAACATATCTTTATGGTAGGAAAGGTCAATGTTAGGGGTTCAATGTCATTGGTAATTCGCAGAGGACACATAAGACTACTTACATGCACATGTCAAGAATTTTTTTTGATTGACAGTTCTCTGGTAAATTGACAAGTTGTATTTTTCAAGTTTGTTTTTTACTTACTGCAAGCAAAAACAATTCAGCGCTCTAAAATCCTTGCATGCTTTGTCTAAGTGCGTTTGATAAGTGCTAGTCTTGTATTACTTGATAGCGAATCAACTGAAACTGTAGACTCTATTTCTTATAATTCCCTGAGCACAGCAAATTGCCAACTTGTCATATATTACAAAATCCAAAATAGGTCATATGGAACACCTTAGGTTACCATTATGGACTGATTCTTGATGAAATAGATGAATCCTATGCGTCCTTTAACCCATTACAAATGTGTCAACAGACAACTTGCCTACAATGACCCTTAAGTGTGTCACATATCTCCCCCAAAAATTAAGCTGCTAAGTCCATTAAATGTAAAAATCAAACAACATAAATTGCAATAGGTTAAGCCTATTCACAGGGAAGTGGAGTTGGCCCTATAGTAGTTGCAATGACCCAGTATGGCTCAGAAAGTCTGATTTAGTTGCAGCCACTATAGGAGTATAACTCCCCTTCCTCTGACACTTATAAACCCCTGCAGTGTACTTTTGGTACTTGAGTCTAGTGGTTACTCTGGAGGTCCTGTACCTTCAGTAGGAATACTGTCTTTTGTAGAGTCAGTCTAATTACCAGCATATAAAGTGAGCCATACAATATAGGTCCATATAGCCTTTGGGAACCAAAATACACCACCCTGCCATTCAGTGCACTGCCTGGTTAGAGGAGGTATTTTAGACAGGTAATTACTTAAGAGACTAATTTGAATATTGAGAGCATATTAGATGTACTGACAGTCATGGGAGAGTACATGAAAATACCATTTAGTATCCTACATAGTGTTCCACAGTCATTGGCCAGATGAATCAGACACCATATAAAGGGCTGTAATTGGTCAGCGGCAGGTGGGGTGATATGTGCATGTGACCCGTGTTACTATAACTGATTGGACAACAGATGCAATCCAACCATGCATTCCGGTTACAACAAGCAGTGCCCAGGGATGTGTACAGGGGCACTCATCACAGAAAAAAATGTTTAAACCGAATTAATGTAATGAAAAGCTAGTTGATTAAAAGGTTTACAAGAACTAGACAATATGATGTGTACTTACAGTGCTAAGATACGAACCAAGTGTGAATCGCAAGAGTGACTTTGTGAAACTTTGACACTTTGATCGTTTGATAATCCTATCCTGAAGTAAAGCATGTGATCCCGTTAAGAATAAACAAAAGTGATTGCGTAACTGTGCCCTCAAGGCAAACGATGTCAGCAGCTTATTAAACATTTTCTCTGTTTCATAGTTATAAATATCATGGGAGTCTTTCATCAAGCACGGTATCATATTGGCAGAATGAAATGAAAATAGATAACAGTACGATGCGATTAATCTTTCGGTGAAATTTAACAGAAAATTAAAAAACGGAGAATGCAACCAAAAATGCAACTGAAAATTAACTCCTCCTAAAAATACTATGGGAAGACTTCAGAACATGCTCTGGACACTTCGTCAGTTCTTGTTTGTTCAGTTCACTCTTGTCTTGTAATACCAAAAGTAAGATTCTTATATGCAGCTTCTTGAGATCACCCGTGCCTTTCACCTATACTTCCAGTATTAATATTGTTGCCGACAATTTACAAATAAAGGGATTTTGTCCAGTATACAAGAAAAACTCTGGTTGTCAAGTGGAAGATCGTCACAATTTGTATCATTGTCCTATTTAATTTTTAATTTCTTGCGAGCAAATATGCAAATATGTCGGCCTTGTTTCCCTCCAGGGGAGCCACGATTTCCCATTGTTAAACCTGCAGAAATAAACAGTCATATTTCCCGATATGAGAGATAGTCAAATGTTTGTTACTGTTCGTCTGTATATTGTGAATTTATATTGGTGTGGAAGGTTTGTATTATTGGTAACGTTGCCAGACAAACAGGTGTCATGCGCGACGTAACACTAACAATTTCAAAACATGTTATGTTCCGTCTTTGTTCCACTGTTCTTTATCAATACTGCAAACACAGATACGAACTATGTACATTTCTGGTTTTCTTCTGATCAGGTCTGAATTGCAAAGTCATTGACAAAAACACCACGAATTCGTATTTTTTCCGGAAAAGAGAAATGCTAAGCTTTGTTTTCAACAACAAAATCAAGTTCTCCTTTTGGCATTCATGAAGAAGACGTGAGGCAGACCTATTCAAGTCCGCATACGTGAAACATTTGACAAGGATAGAACATCCAACTGTACCCGGAAACATACATCAATGTTCTCAGCTGCACATTAAACATGAAAGTCCTCCCGCGTGAACGCAAGAGGCATACCGCCCGCCGCGTAGCAAGTGCTCGCTCTGCTGTCATATCCTAGGGGGGGGGGTACCCTGGGCTGGACCAGGCTCAGGTACCCCTCCCCCTGGCTTTGGTACCCCCCACCACACCCCCCCCCAACTGGACCTGGCTCGGGTACCCCTCAGCTCAGGTACCCCCGGCTCAGTTACCCCCTGGCAACCCCCCGTTCAAGTACCCCCCAGCTGCACCTGGCTCAGGTACCCTCCCCCAATCTGGACCTGGCCGGGGTACCCCCTGTTTAACAGACACACACCTGTGAAAATATAACCCCCCGTCGTGCTACGTACGCGGTCGGTAACAATCGAAGTATTATAATAGCATAAGGCATAAAATTATTACTCTGGTGAGTCATAAAAAGAAAGGTATAAGGGCAAGCGACGGGTAATGATGTGCATACCAGTGGGCCCTATTAGCCCATGGAAGTTGGATCGAACTGTTATCATACGCCACTTCTGGCACTTAAACTTTTCCAAGACCCAAGCTCCGACTGACCTAAAACTACTCACTTTGTTTATTTCTATTGAGATGAAAATGACCTATAATGGAAGCCAATTTCGTCTTACAAAGACCCATTTCGGTAATTACTCGACAAATTCCATACTTTTGATACATCTTTTCAACGTAAAAAATGAATGAAAAGAGTGCTTAATTCTCTTCAACTTTCATTATCTATTTGGGAGGACAGAAAGCACATTTAAGTTTTCTGAATATTTAAACTGTAAATATTTTTAAAACTTGTAAGCTCTATTTTAATCGCTGTTGAACAATTTTCTTGTGCAGGCGTGTCATATTGACATTCGGTTCTCAAAGATGTTGAGCGATAGTATCAATGAAATCAATGTTAAGGGTTAAATGATCAATTATACAATGAATGTTGCGAAATAGAAGATGATTGATCAGTTTTAATACTTTGATTGTGGATTTGAACAGATTAAAAAGTTTCATGTAATGATAACGCAAAAGCGAGATACATGATCTTGAAAAAACTGTCTCAATTTCAACAGAACTTTAAAATAAATAAATCAATCAATCAAAGAAGCAGAAAGCAGGAGTAGTTGAATGGACTATTAACCATTCCAAATTGTCAAATTTCTTGAAGTCTAGTCTGATGGTCGCCACAAATTGGAAATAGATTGGCGAACTTAAAATTTGTTCACAGAGTTCGTAATGTAAAATGGAAGTTGCACATGCAAATTTAATCTAACTATCTGTATTGTCATAACTTTTGTCATAATGTTTGACTCTTTGAAAGCAATTGCTCTCTGCGAAAAAGTTGTAAACTTGACGTAAAATGCGCTAGTAAGCGCCACGTAATGGAATCTTTAGAACTACAAACATAAAAACTAAACCCATTTAAACAATTATTGAATGATGCAACAGACAAGATGATTCTGTAGGAGGTCTGATTATGAGCTACACCCACGCATGTATGAAGTAGCACTGGCAGCACAAAAGTTTTTTTTTGCATTCTTTCGTTTCCCAACAGTATTCCGACCAACTCTCTAATGTACCGGTTGGGCACAGTTAATTCAAAGTGATTCGTCGGCAAGATATTCCTTTGAATTAAGTGGAAATTTGAATTAAACTATGATCTGTAATTCAAAGTTAGTATGGAACTCTGAATTAGGAATTACTTTGGTTTAAAGTGTTAAATAATAACTTACTTTGGTTTAAAACTTTTGAATTAGAAATTACTTTCATTTAAAACTTTGAATTAGAAATTACTTTGATTTAATTCTTTGATTTGTGGCTTCCTTCTAATTAACTCTTTAAAATAAAATCTGACTCTTGCACCTCCTTGATCCCATCACACCCTCTTGCACCCCCTTGTACCTCTCACACCCTTTCACATCCCTTGCATCCCTCACATTCCTCTCGTTCATTGCATCTCTTACACCCATTGCATCTCTTGTACCTCTCACACCCCTTGCACCTGCCCTCACACCTCTTACACCTGGTGCAAGGCCTTACACCCCTTGCACCCAGTGCAAGTCCTCACACCCTTGCAAGGGGTGCAAGGGCAGGAGTAAGGGGTACAAGGGTATGAGGGGTGCAAGAGGTGCAAAAGGGTGTAGGGGGTGTGAAGGGGTATGAGGGCAGTCTAAACTAGGTTGTTGGATCCCTACCATCCTGGATTGCTAAAATTTTAAATAACTTACAACATTTAGTGTTGTGGTGTCAACACCACCTCCAAGTAGAAGCACCACCCCATGTACATTCAAGGAACAGCAAATGGCGTCCATAAGTCCCCACCCCTGGCTCAAAAATTTTGGGCAAAAAACAAAACCAACCACTGAGGTGACTCTAACGGGCCACCAATGAAGCAAATACTCAGCCAAGTAAGCAATGGGATAATATACAAAAGAGTCTGTAGAAATTAAGCTACATTCATACTCTAGCAACAGAAGTATTTTTGAATAAGTATCTAAAAGTAGTCTTTATGACGTTTTCGTTTCCCCACAAAGGTAACCCAGCTGGACACACATTTTGGATTGTCTACGAGAGTCCAATAAAAGCGACCTAGATGTATTTCAAATAATACACGGAGGGTTACGCCAAAATACTTTCTTGGATTAAGCATTCAAAATTTATGAAAATGATTCAGTCTGTTCCCAAAAATAATTTTATTCACGAATTTGCCTATAGGATAGAGCATTCCATGGAGTGTTCCCTTGCGTATTATTACAATTATAATTATATTACCTGCCTTTCGTGTCCCGACTTCCAATGCAGGCTACGAATGCTACGCCTGGCTCACTTTTTTGCTGCCATAAAACAATATTACATTCAGTGTAGCCACTGACAACTGCAGCATCATTGAATGATATTCCAATGTTTCGATATTAATCCTACATGCACCTTGAAAATGGGATCTCCCACATATTTCTCAGGTGTCACCCTGTGTTCTTGCAGCAGGCGTGGTTGCTACCACTTTTGAAATAGATTTCTTCGTGCAGTCGATTTCCGGGGTCAGGCCACTGGTTTATGGGGCCGAGGGTGCTTTACTCCGGCCAATAACAAGTTTCAGCACGTTTAAAATAGAATCATACCGAAAAATAGGCATCAGATCCCAAAGAAAACAGAATCTAAGCAAATAAGACATTCGAGTCATTAATCTTCTCTTACTGATTTCACTTCTTGCAGGGTGGGAAAAGTAATAGTTGTCAAGTTTTCGTGTTAACTTTGGGCATTAAGAAATGATCGCGCACAACCAGAGGTAACCAGTCTTCGGGTAGTTGATTTCAAATGTTTATTCTTGCTTGCACCTAAACAATGATGTTTATAATCTCAATAAATATGACATTTTGCGTGAAGAATAGTAAATTCTGTCTGAAGTTTTAGTATGGGCATCTATAAGAATTTATTTACATATGTCATGCGGAGCCACCGTAAGAGTAGCCAGCATGAAATTTAAAAATTTCCCAGGATGGGCTCAGCCTGTCTCTATGCTTCTATGCTATATATTTTAAGTAACTATAAGTTGTCTGCACCATTGTGGGCATAGGAACAGTGGATCCAATCACTCCTTGGCATGGGAGGATCTCACCTATCCAGCACTTTGGCAGGAACGTTGCTGTATGTGACATTGGTATGGAATGCCTCCGTTATCAGTGATGCAATCACCACCAACATATACAACTGTTGTCTTGTACCCTTAATGGCAGTTCAGACCCTACTCTTAGATTGCACAAATCTTTGCCAGATTGTGCCATAGTTCAGTGACTGTGCTTATGGTACTCTTAGTACACTCCCTACTGAGTGACCAAGGCTTACCACTGAGGTATATTTCCACAAAGACTTTGACTCTGTTTTCTTTGTGCTGTCAGTTAACCCATGTTAGTCAACCTAGGATTTATTGTTTAGCTCTGCTGTTCCACCAAGTAAAGCTGCTATGTGGGGTTAACACATATGACCCTACCCTGCCAGATCACCAGGGCCCTCTGAATCCATGTGAGTGAGCCATGGCCTCATTCACTGAATGAGAGTGTGTGACATATATTTTAAAGCGTACAGAAAATGCTGTAATATTTACAAGTAATTTCTTGGAATATAGTTGTAGATATAAGGAGATCTGAGCTACATGGAGACTTTTCAAGATTTATTATTCTTTTGGGTAGATACCCAAGACATAAAATTCTAATTTTTTTCAGTTATTTTGTAACGTATTCTAGAAATTAAAAAGTTGAAAAGTCACCACATAGTTCCGATCTCCTTACTAATATCTGTAATTATATATATCCAAAAATATTGTAAATATTTCAATATTTCCTATAAACTTCAATATATATATGGAAAAAATTCTCATGGCAGAACTTATTGAATCTCCGGCAGGGTGTTCATGTAACTTGGTAAAATCTCTTGGTTTTTTATTTAAATTGGCAGTATTACTGTATAAGCTGGCACGACAAAGTTTCAGATATGCGACCATATGATAATTTATAACACCGCTTCCATGTGATCTTATGGGGAGGACACATGCCCTATTTCCCCATTATAGATATGTTATGGATGGGTTCATGATACAATAAACAGGGCTGATGAAGACCAAGATTTCTACCGCTCTGTGAGTAGTTCTATTATTTCAGACATGACTATAATGGATAGATGAATTGAAGCGGTCTCAAATTACAGCCACAGCGAGTTAACGTGTAGGTCCCATAAAAAGGCAATTCATTTTGTCTTGTTCTGAAACCTGATTTTCTTTTTACCCCTACGTAAGTATAATAGAAGATGTTTGACACATTACCTCACAAATCACTATCCGAATCCCACCCTCAATTCACAAGAGAAAGATATCCAAAGAAAGGTTAATATTTTGGTAAAAGGAGTAAAAACGTTTCCACTGCTAACCCAAGAACAAGAAACTAGGATATATTATTCAACTCTTAATGAATATTGGTTACTTCTCTCATATTACAAAAATGTTCTGGTGCAGTGTTTCCAACTCAGAACAAGCCTTCCGCTATAAAAGTACTTTGGCATAAGCCAATACTCGGGAAAACTCATTTATATTAACTTTCATGTTCTCTCAGAGCTTGAGAAACACCAGTCAGAACAGAATTATTGAGAATTGAATCATTAAATAAGTAACGATTGTCTCGTGCATCAACTAGTCTGTGCCCTGGGTTATTTTCCGCGAAGTTTTTACATAATAAATAATCCATTCAAATGTTGTCGAGTAATTCCTGTTGCTCTCTCTGCTCGTTCATCAATTTCAGCGGATCAGTTGTGTTTAGATTTTGGATGAAAAGCCCTACTTTATTGGGTGATAGATGAGTTATAAATAAAATTAATCACACAACCATTAAATAAACTAAACAAAAGATCAAATCACTTGTTATGGACACTTTTTTTGTGAATTTGATTTAGTGAAGTTTCTCGTGACTACTCGATGACTTTACACTTTGATTCTCATTGTTCGCTCATTTGAGAAGCACCAAAATTCAATTATCCCAGGCCACCTTTCTACTCCACCACCTATTCAGAGAATTACATTCAAGCTCACGAAATCATTATTGCCGTTTTCTTCTGTAGCACGTAAATATTACATAGGGTACTTAAAGCCTAAATGAATCCCAATGGACTCACCAGTGTACCAAAAGGGTTAAAACAATAATTTACGGGAGGTAAAGACTTTTACGTCAGACTTTATGTCAACATATTTTCGCCTGCACGAATTATTCTACAGCATGTGTATCTTGTGACGAAGCAGTTAGTGACAGCTTTATCCTTCCCCTGATTGATCTCTTTTAAATCTAATTATCACCATTCCTTGTGAAACATAACAGTTAACAAACCACCTAATGTGTCTCAAACACCAATCTGCTTAGTGTAACTCTACCATGTGCCATTTAAGTGGAAAGCATTTACCGAAACTGCAGGTCATTTTCTCAAGATTTCCCAATATTCGCAGCTCTTGAACCTTAACCAGACCAAGAACATTTTTAATAAAATCAGCACCGTTGAATATGAAAAGGGACGATGATTTGGTAACATTTTGCAGCAGTCCTTAGTTGTTCTCTTCAATAAATGTTTGGCTTTTTTTAGTGAAATCCGTACGTTATGATTTACAATTTGTAAACGCAATGTCTTCTAGTCTGTTTTGTGTTTCAGAAATACAGTGATAGAAAATACTTAGTCTTTGCCCTTCGCTCCAATAAATCAATGATGTACAGATATTACTGCTGACAATGGCACACTGGCAACAAGTTTGTACGATAGTTATTGCTCAAGTTAAACGATAGAGACGTTATCAAACCTAGGTAGGGAGGAACAAAGTCAAGTAATTTACTTGAGCACAAGTGATCAATTACCACCACACCGTGTGACATCTACACATTTATTTATTAATGAATACGAGACAACTAAACGTCTCACAAACAAACATGTAGAGTCGCAGAAAACCATTCAAACCATTCTCTTTTGATGGACACCATACCGCAACCTTCACTTCTAAATAAAAAAAACCCAATTGTTGTAATTTTTCAAGTACCACAACAAAGAACCACACCAATGAATCTTTGCAAATGCGAAAATATGGTTTTTGTTCTTAATGTAAACCTGATTTGACATGCTTCTGTGTTGAGAGGACGATCACTGCCAGAGATAATTCCCATTTTCGTTTCTGTTGGCACACCCTTGTTTTGCTTCCGTTACATGCAGTGCTTATGCGTTCTGATGAATGTTGGCATTGGATACAAATTAACAAAAAATTTCAAACCATGTCTTCCTAATAACACTTTTTTGAAGTTTGGAATGGAGTTTGGAATTTAATGCCTACCAATTAGCTATTTTGATTTGGTACACAGTTACCAAGACACCACTTTACCACTCGTAATATCCTTATTAATTACATTTAAGTGGAAAGAGAATTTCTAGGCTAAACAAAAGTAAGGAGAAATATGTTTCTTCTCATTGTTCAGGTTAGTAGATTCACAGTGTTGTTTTCATTAGTAGGTAAATATTCTGTGAATCCTAGAAATGTTTCGTCAGCCTATTTTAAGAAATGTTCTCGTTTCTCTGTAGTCGTTTCTTAATGGAAATGAATAATGAATCAAGTCAGAGCTACTAGTTTCTCTCCGACAACTTTAAGTCGGGTGAAGCTGTACTTCATGCTTGATCCTCCCTTTCGGTTAGTCAGTGCCGATTACAACAATGAGATCTTTTTGGTGTTTATGTTTTTGAGTTTTCATAAGGACCATCCTTGCCGTAACGAAGATATAACACTGTAGTGTAACCAGAAGGTGGGTAAAAGGGTAGGCAAAAAAACCTTGATCCCGTACAGTAATGCGACAAATGTCAAAGTGAATTTAAACGGGAACACAATGAAATCCATTTTCACATTGCAAAACATTGAGATTCATGTTTTGTGTTCAGAAAGCTGAATGTTGCATAATAAAGAATTGCCATTTGTTTATTACCTGTACAAAAGATCAAATTGTTCATTGAAGCTTCTTAGCAATGTCAAATTTTTCTCGAGGATTGAAATCATGATAGCCGTTCTATGTTTCCATTGTACCTTTTGATCCTGGTCTGTCTTTGTATTCTAAACTATGTGAAAGGGCATCAGCTGGCTTATTGTCTTTTATCTTACGTTAACGTACTAGGCATTGAGAAGCAGCCAGATGTATCTAATAATCACCGACAGATGTTACGGATGCATTTACCCAATCCAAATGCCATTGAACAAGTGCATAACAATTCATTTTCTCTTGGAGTCCCCAACACTTACATTTTGGTGAAGATAAAGTTCTCACTAAAAATTATTTCAACACTACGATGTCTGTTTAGACAAGTTATCAGAGATTACCCATATTTATCTGTGTTTCCATCATTGGAAGTTCAGGTGATGATTCACACTTGTAAACTGTTAATCTTATTTTAACGTTTTGGTCATTTCAAAAGATGACTAAACATTCTGTGACTTTGTCAAGAGTAATAACAAAAGTATTCATTCTTTATGTAGTAGTTTTCATTCATTCTGGACTATCAGTTGATATCAAAATAAATCAAAAAGGAACAGTCAGGAAACAATTCAATTATTCTGCACTCAGATTATAATTGTTGAGATAACAAATATCCAGATGGCATGACCAGCGAGAAAAATCATATTCACTAAATATTTCCCCAGCGAATGAAAAATGAGACTCCTACTAAAGACTGACCAAAAGCTTCCAGGCTATTCATTTACACCTCACGGGCAGTACAAACAAGTGAGATTGATCCCTAATTGTATAATATTACCAGCAAGCCTCCATGTAAAAGATTGCTGGCTACCCAGAGGAAAAGGTTGAAACGACCAGTCTGAACTTTTGCCACTTAGATTAAGGAAAGAGCCCAATGCATCAAACTTGGCACCATTATCCACCTCTAGATGAGTAATTTATTTTAACCCACATAATATCTGCATTTTACTGGTGCATGTAAATTGTCATTGCAATGTTGATATGACGGTGTAATTATGTAACATTTTTGTGGAACTGTCGTGCGCACATGAAAATAGACTAAAATAACCAATCAATTTACCCTTTCATTTTTATTTCTTCCATTGAGTCCGTTAGGTTGCCATACGTTCGTGACTCGCATAGCATGCAACACCTCTCTCATAGAGGTCAGTTGCCAGTGATACTACAACAACAATCTTTCAATTACGGATGTCTACAACAGATGTGACATTGCTGAAAAATTTACTTAATCCCCTATTTGGAAACTGAAGCAATAAAATATTACATAAAGGGTGCACAAAGTTGAGTTATCGGAAAAGCATATTGAGAGTTCTATTTTAGTGGATGTAACAATCATCATATGGGACCTTAAATCACGCGGAACATCATCAGTATTATTTAATCCCAAGTTATGAAAATGAATTATGAAAAAGGCTCAGTTGCTTGATACAACACTACATGAATCATGCAATGCATGCAATGATGTTCTTGTATTGATTACGTTCTCCTTTGGGCTATTATTATTATCATACAACTCTCTTTTTTAATTAGTATTTTTTATTAGCAAAGTGAAAAATTACAGGTAGTCCAAATTTCCACACCCGAAACTAAAAACTAAATTTGAAAAGAACCTTTGTACTTGTTAAGAACAACAAAGTGATTTCAGGTACGTAAATAGTAATTGAAGGTGTCTTGTGCCGACAACCAACCAAAACGTCAACCCATCAGCAAAGTGTTGATGAGAAAAGATTGAATAAAGATGGCATTTGCCCATTTTGAATGTCCAGGTTTGAACGGCTGCTACATAGATTGAGAATGGGATAACGTGCAACGCTTAGAAAATAGCTGCCACAGTTTCCATAACTGCTCACGAATTGTGCAGTGTGTTTCATAGGTCCTGCCCACTTCAGAGTTTCTTAGGTTTCCGTTGAAGTTAACAAAAGAACACGAATTCTGGGAGTGTTGTTCAGAGATGCATTTAAGTTTTGATTTGAAAGATCCTGAAATGCCAATTTTAAAATTGTTGGGCATAACACCATATCTTGCTGGGTCATTCAGTCATTGTATGAACAAATATCGCCATGGTGTTGTACATCAGCAACCGTAGTACATCTGTGCTAAATTTGGATGTCACACTGTAAGTTATATAGTAAACGTTAAGCGTTAGAATTGTTATTATTGTTAGCACTTGGCAGAATCTCATGTCCGTATTTTATTGAAGGCATGCCCTTCTAGCATTATCTCGACTAAGCTGTTGGTACCTTGCTGTCACATTACTGCATCAAAGTAGCCATAAACCACAGTCCATATGATTTGATGATGCTATGTTCCATGTATAAAATTAGGCCTTCTGGAATTAAGTGGTGCGACAGAGAGTGGATATGAAGCAAGCTAAGTGTTTTTAAACCGATAGTCAAATGGGTTTTCAAGACCTGCGTCTGGAAATTGTTGATGAATTGTTCAAATAATATTTTGGAAAGAACTCCAAATGTGGATCACAAGGAATAATGAAAACTGTACAAGCATGCACCAATAAAATTCTGTGAACATAAAAGATAAAAAGAATCCTCTTTGAACTATAAAAAAGTGGATCTTCTAAAAAGGAAAGGTCGATAAAGTTGAAGTTCCAACTTAAGATCATATCTTTTCGTCAATATACATGGGTTGTCGTAGTTACTGTCAGGTTCAGTATTCCTATGCTTCTTCATATACACGTACCCCACCTATCCCCCTGCAACTGTGTCATTGTAACCAATGCGAGTTATTAGTGATAAATCTACAATGGTCCACAAGAAGCTGAAATGTGATATTAAGTTCTGGGATGCTGAAGGAATACTTTTTACCCACGTCTTTTTGAGAAACGATTACCTTCTAGATCAAAGGAAATGAAGCTGTCTTGAAAAGTGTAATTTATTTGAGATCCATATTGCAATATTATTATCATCATCACCTGTCCGTCTGTTTGTGCAGTGTGCAGTGTCATACACAAATGCAACCTTTTGTTCTAATTTCCATATCAAATATATAACTTTAATTTCTGAACATGGCAGGTACTGAGCATGACTCCGTATGTTAATATTTCCTGTGTATCACTTCCGTGGAGAATGTCAATTTCAGACGAATAGATTTTGAAATATTGTCAGCACATTGTGACTACATATCTGGAGGCCAAATCAATTAATTGTTGCATAAGAGTAAACTGCGTAGTCTCAACCAATCCACTAAGTAATAGTATGGGGAAATCATACATTATTTACCATCAGTTGGGTAAACATAATTTTAATTAATTGTGAGAGTCGCAAGCGTCTCAGGAACAAGATAAACAATGAATTTGATAAAAGACAAACATTGAGAACAAATCAAGAATCCCTGAAAATGCCCACAGCAATAGAGTTCTTCACAAACTCTCCACAATACAAGAACAGTGCCAACTTTGTTCTACCTATGCCATAAAAAATCTACTCATCCATTAAATCATGTAACCTTGAATGCAGTCCTCATATACCTCTTGATTTCTGATTTCACATTCACTAACATCAGTTGAGTTGGTGCAAATAAAGAAGAAAACTGTAAAATATGGCAATACAAAATTGGCAATAATGTTAACATTTCCAACTTTGTGTGTTTGTGAAAGACTCAAATAGTTTCCTGTAATGCTTCAGGAATTGATCCGGTAAACTTGTAAAATTATCTTTGTGGTCAACTGTGTTGCAGACTAAAAAAGACAAAATCTCTGGTACCAAAATTGAAACCGAAGCAACAAACTGAAAAAGAGAGCCAGCAATGAAGAGACTGCCAATTGTCAAAAACCTGATGATGTGCCATTTCTCAAACACATGTCTTACAGTCTCGTACTGATTAGATGTAAAACATCATTTAATTTCGGTAAAGGTTATAGCAATTACAGTCGTTGAAATTAAAGCAATATGACGACTGACAGAAATGTGTCTCCCATGCTGTTCTAGGTTCTGACTGAAATATTTCAGAAATGCGTAGATATTCACCTGTCCAACATTTTTGGCTAAACACAGATTTTTACCAACATAAATCCTCAACGTCTGTGTTTTAATAAAACAGCGTGACCTGTCTACAACGTTGCTCGTGTCTACGGTTCTGTAAGGTCGGGAATTTGTAGATGGGATTTCCATCTTCTCTTTAGATTACTATCCTCGCCTGGGAGGTATGTCTTATCTACAGACATATCACGACAGTATACATAATTGTGTACAGCAAAGTCGCAATCTACTTAAATCCATTGTAAATCTATGATCCTGTGAAAGAATTCCCATCTAACCTAATCGTGAAAATCCTAGGATATTAATGAACAAGGTCAAAGTGTTATTTGTGGATATGTAAGAAGATGAAAAAGTCTGAGATGTAAGTATTCCAGCTACCTCAGAATCATAAGGTTTATCTGCCTAGCCTATGAAGTAACAAGTGAATCACACAATTTACACAAGTTTTTCATTTTTCGTGGATAATTTTCTTTGGGTTCTCTTTAGAAACTCAAACTTTACTTCGACCAGACAGTTCACTTAATGAACAGTACTGAATATCAGTGAGTGAAGAATTTCACTTTGGTGACTCATTGCCTGTACATGAAATTGGATCTCGATCTAGATTTGGAAAACTTAGATCTAGACTCAGAAAAAAAATAGATTTAAGTCTCATTCAGACCAAGTGATAGCGTCAGTGGGAGCGAAAGTGGCATCGCTTGGTCTCGCTAGTGGCAAAAAATCAAATGGGTTGTGGACCCATTTTCTAGCGATGCTGCTAGCGATGCAGCTCCTGCTCCCACTCACGCTATCGCTTGATGTGAATGCTGCAATTGAGATCAATGTATTCCTTTTCAAGTGGGATGCCACTCTCGCTTATGCTATTGCTTGGTGTGAATAGACCCTTAGATCTAGACTTTGAAAACAATTTAGATCCAGATCTAGGTCTAGACTTGAAAAAGTTAAGATCTAAATTTATCCAAATGGCCACCAAGGATCCCCTCCACCCTAACTGAATTTTTTTTAGTTTTTCCCAGTTTTCTGATATTCATTTCATTCTCACCTTGCATGAGTTCTACCTCATCTCATGTAAATGTCACTTTGCATCAAACAATATTTTTCACCGCGTGTAGAAAAATTCCGAAAATTGTGTGCAAAAACCCATCCGTAAACCAATAGGGTAACTCTCTACGAATCACCAATAAATATGTAACTAATTTTAACTCACTGGAGGGAACTGGACAAGTACATATAGATTTTATCACATTTCAATACAATTGTCACATTTCAATATCATTAATCTGAAAACATGTGGCACAGGGCTCAAAACACTTGTAATTTGCGATATTTTTCTTTTACACTTTATGTTGAGGGGATATCACTGAATGAGTAGGATGAATAAAAACTTCAAAAGCTTCAACTGATGCAACACCAGTAATTACATTTGGGAATCCAAAAGTTTCACCAGGGACCTTCAATCAGATGAAACATCATCAGGAATGTTTCCAATCTAAAGCAGACATACAATTTGGTGTGGTGGAATATTAATTACGTCGTCTTTCAAAAAATTGTTTCATTCGACGACAGATTTTATGCGGGTTTCTCTAGTAATAATAGCAATGAAAGATCCATGGCATCCAGTGTGCATCAATAAACTACTACTAAGTTGAGATCACTTTGCCTCGGTGTTTAATCAAGTATTTCTCAATTTTAAGATATATGTAAGACATTGATCAGGATAGTCTGTATCTAAAAGTTAGATGCCATCTATTAATTAATATTTGTTTTGGTTATTTGACATTTTGAACAAAATGACCATCCTGGAAAAGATAAGAGATGCTCAAATAACCTTAACAGAGGACATAACACATTTTCTGCTGGTAAAACTCTGCTATAAATTATAAGGCAAATCAACCATTATCTGCCACTCATGACCTATTAATGTCCCGCTTTTGAGCTGATTCGAATTGACCTGGAGCTATTTCGTCCACAACTTACTTCAATGTTTTACAAATGATACAATTTTCTTTTTTCTTTTTACAGTAAAGAAATATATATAAAAGGAATTTGTCCTACGATTATATAGGGATCAAAGATGTGCTCCATGCAACGGAAAATATCAGTTAACCCAATGTAGTGAAACAGAGTAGACTGCCGATAAAACATAATGAAATACCGTTTAGGCATTATAAAATCTGTTAGACAAGATATCCACTCGTTTTCGAACAGTAACAACAATCATTTACTTGAAAGAAAAAACACTGCCTTGTGAGATTGGTTCATGAATACAGTCACGATTCGATGTGGAGGCGCTGTTACTGTGCATGAATAATGAGAAGTATAATAAGTCAGGTACCAGTGACGTTATCTTTGCCGTGTTGCATGTCGTACAATGTCAGTGGAGTGCCTTTGTAATGGTGTTTATCGGCAGGCTAATGTCGCAGACAAAATAATGAAGTAACGTTCATCCAATGAGAAGACAGATATTGCTTACTTGTACGTCTGTAATTAGTTTGAGGCTTGAGTTGCAGTCTTTGCATGTTTGCATGTGTAGTGGTATTTCCCCTAACTAGGTGACAGATGTTCAACATAGCTCTTAATATTGTCGCTTGTTCTTTTATAGAAGTAATTAACACCGTGTTGCCTCTTCAGACCGGATCTTATATTGCTTGCCAGGGATCTTTTTGTTGTTGTAACATGATTACTATATTCTGTTACGTCTCACAGACCTAATTCAAGTTTCTTGTGAGAAAGTCGTCGCAACAAGAAAGGTTTGACAATTGACGGCTACAGTTTCTTCTTTCTCCTGCTCCTAATTCTTTTACATCAGGATTTGGTCAGACACTGAATTTACTCGGGAGTTTGTTACTGGGATGATGACTACTTACTTAAATGATTAATTTGTTTATAATGATATTCTGCAAATGGGCTTCTCGTTGTGTTTTGATAAGTTCCAGGTTCGCATCTTTTGA